>JASDQU011246254.1:0-20262 GCA_032191745.1 Picea mariana | reverse complement strand
GCAACACCATCAAACCCTAGCTCTCTTGTCTTTAAGTTTGAACCCTTCCTAAACCATTAGTCACATCTCCATTGACTCCATTAACCCAAGGCACTAGTCTAGAAACTCTTGCTTGAGCTTGTTATGCCTTAAATTCCTTCAAACTACTTCAAAATTGCAACCCTACTAACCTAGCATCTAACCCTAGCTAGTTTTAAGACTAACCTAAAGCTGATAACATTTGGCCTTATTTAACCTTTGCTTGGATAGAAAGGTGCGGCCTTGTTATCTCTTCATAGCCGTGGATTTGTTTCACCTTTTTGCTGGTTGAATTTGTCAAAACGTCAATCCTTGGCTAGCTAACCTGCAGACAACAAAAATTACATAGGTGACGTCACACCCTTTAGATTTCTTGTATATGCTTACAACGTTGTGACACTTTTCACCTATATTGATTGACATTGAGTTATTAATTGCATTTGTGAGCTGATTTGCTAAAACGTTCCACTCAATTGTCTTTCTTTGACCTAATATCTAAGCTTGACGTCACATCATTGCAGCAACAATATATAGGTGATGCAGCAAATATATCTATTAATGAGCAGATCTGATTTATTGCATTGACATTTAATACAAGGATTTAATTGTGAACGTTGGATGCTTTTATCTCTATTGCTTTATTGAAGAAGTGATATAAACTATTTGTCTCTTTGAAGCCATCATTGACTTCGTCAATAATAGCATTGATATTTTGCTCATATATGTGTTTAAGGATAGTCATTGATCTCATGAAGTACTAACCCACTGCAAGCATATTCTAGTTTTCTTGGTCTTGTCTCGCAAACAGGTGCCTCTCTAGTGGATCTTTCTTCCTTGACTATCTCATTTGGGCAGCAATCTGTGAAAGGGAACTTCTTTGACTTGGTCCATTACCTTTAGCCTTTCATTAACCCAGATTGCTTAGGGACGTCTCCCTTGGACTAGACCTCCTAAATAGAAAGAGCTCCCCATCGAGGTGACAGTGGGTGGGGAAGCTCCTGTTACACCGGTTTTAATCCCTGACTCAAGCTCTTTTAACCTTTCCTACAAACCGTGCGATAACAGGACCAACTAGAACAAAGAGTTTAAAAGGTGAGAAATTATATATGTTATTGGTTGATGATTATACAAGAATAATTGTAGTTTGTTTTCTCAAGAATAAGTCAGAAGCATTTGAAAACTTCAAGGTATTCAAGGAAATGGTTGAAAATGAAATTGATTCAAAAATCAAATGCTTGAGATATGATAATGGAGGAGAGTTTACTTCAAAGGAATTTATAGATTTTTGCAGCAAGAATGGTATAAAAAGGAAATTCTTTGTTGCTAAAACACCTCAACAGAATGGGGTCGCTGAAAGAAAGAACAAGATAGTACGGGAAATGGCCCGAACAATTTTAATGGATTCCAAGTTGATAGATTTTTTTGGACACATGCAGTGCATACAACAGTTCACATTCAAAATAGAGTAATGCTCAAGAACAATAGTGAAAAAACTCCTTATGAGCTATGGAAAGGAAGACCAGCAAATGTGAAGCACTTCAGAGTCTTTGGAAGCAAATGCCACATCAAAAGAGAAGATGGAGGAATGGAAAAGTTTGATTCTCGTGTAGACAAAGGCGTACTTGTTGGTTACTCAAGTACAATGAAAGCATACAAATATTAAAATCTAAAGCTCAACAAAGTTGTGAAAAAGATCAATGTAACGGTTGATGAGACAGATGGATGAAAATTAAAGGAAGAAGAAAAAGAGTCAATGGAACAAGTTTACGAAGAAGAAGCAAAGGATGAAGAAGCAGCAGAAGGGGAAGATGAAGATCAAATAGAAGTAGAAAATCCAAAACAACAGGTACCTCCAAAGACACCTAGAAAATGAATACAGAAGAATCATATGTCAAATCATATTATCTGTAACAAAGATGCAGAAGTTGAGAATAGAAGAAGAATTTGTTCACCAGAACAACTGCACCTAACACTCTTATCTTTGATTTGACCAAACAGTTTTGAAGAAGCCAGCAAGGATGAATTTTGGATAAAGGCCATGGATGAAGAATTGGATCATATAGAAAAGAATGACACTTGGGAATTGGTTCCAAGACCAAGGTACAAAAATGTGATCGACACAAAATGGGTCTTCAAAAATAAATTGAATGAATATGGACAGGTTACCGGGAACAAATCTAGATTGGTATTTAAAGGATACACACAGATTGAAGGTATCGACTTTGAAAATACATTTTCCCCAGTTTCCAGAATGGAAGCAATTAGATTGATACTAGTTTATGCATGTTCAAAGAATATTAAAGTGTATCAGATGGACGTGAAATCATCTTTTCTGAATGGAGAACTAGAAGAAGAAGTTTACATTGAGAAACCAGAAGGATTTTAGTTATCAAAATATAAAGATTATGTTTGCATATTAAAGAAGGCCTTGTATGGTCTCAAACAGTCCCCCAGAGCATGGTATTCCAGACTAGACAGATACTTACAATAGCAAGGGTTCAATAAAGGAAATGTAGACAACAACCTCTACATCAAAGTAACTCAAGATAGTATTTTATTAATTGAGGTTTATGTTGATGATATTATTTTTGGAAGTGATGATGACAAGTTTAGCCATAAATTTGCAAAGGATATGCAAAATGAATTTGAAATGTCATTACTTGGAGAAATATCATTCTTTCTAGTTCTTTAAATATGTCAAAGAAACAAAGGAATTTTTATTTCTCAAACCAATTATATCAGGGAAATGCTAAAGAGGTTCAGAATGGAATATTGCAAACCAGTTAGTACTCCTATGCAAACTAGTTACAAGTTAAGTAAATATGATGATTCAAAGTCTATATATCAAAGGCATTATAGGTCAATGATTGACAACTTACTTTATGTGAAAACATCCAGACCAGATGTAATGCAGGAAGTTGGACATGTTGCAAAATTTCAAGTCGCACCAAAGGAATCACATGTTCTAGCAGTAAAGAGGATATTCAGATATCTCAAGGGTATAGAAGAGTTTGGATTATGGTATTCAAAAGGAAATGATTTATCACCTCTTACATACACAGATGTAGATTGGTCAAGATGCATTGATGATCGATGAAGCACTAGTGGAGCAGCGTTCTACTTGGGTGAGTGTTTGGTATCTTGGGTAAGCAGGAAATAGTCATCAATATCATTATCTACAGTCGAAGCAGAGTATATTGCAACTGCAGCATGTTGTACACAGGTTCTATGGATGAAACAAACTCTGACATATATACAGGTTGATTATGATGAGCCCATTCCAATCTATTGTGATAATACAAGTACCAGCAGTATCTCAAATAAATCAGTGATGTAATCCAAGATGAAGCACATTTTAATCAAGTATCACTTTCTACGTGAACAGGTTGCAAAGAAGAACATCAGTGTTGAATATGTGGGAACAAAAGAACAAGTGGCAGATATATTTACAAAATCCCTTCCAAGGGAATCCTTTGAGTATCTTCATCAGAGACTCGAAGTAATTTCTACTCCAAAATGAATGATTTTGAATGCTTATCTTATATTTCTTATATTTACACGAGGAAGCACCATAAAGAGAACAGTTTAGGTTGGGGGAGCAGTTTTAGGAAGAGTTTAGTCATGGGGATCAGCCCCGAGGACAGTTCAGTTAGGGGTAGGAGCCCCAGACGAGAAGTTACCTTTGTCATTGATGTCAAAGGGGGAGAGATTTATCAGATGCAGGATAGAGAGTTAGATGCTTGGAGAGAGAGCACAGAGGCATGATTCCAAGGGGAGAGATGGTCACAAGGGAAGCATGAGTGATACGAATTCAATATTGCATCAGAGTGTTGCCATCAATGTCAAAGGGGGAGATTGTTGATTAATTAGTTTGGTTGTCATTGATGTCAACCCTTGAAGCAAGTCCGGTATAAAATTCCAGTAGCCCCAACAGTATGATTAATGGAATTCAATTTGATTGATGTATAATGGTAAGAAGTTTAATATATTTCCAGGTAAGGCTATTCTATATGGATAGTACATGTCATGCCATTTTCAGTGATATGCAGAATGTCTCATAACTCCTCACGGTTAGAGATTTATGGCATGGTGAAGTGGAGAACCCTCATGAGTTATCTAGAAGGTCAAAGAAGTCAAATTAATTCTATAATCTCCTAGAAGAGTTTGACTAATCAAGTGGGTGAAACTAGGAGTTAGTCATGGGTTAAGTTGTTGCAATAAGAAAATAATTAAAAATAATTTAGTTGCAACTAGAAGTGGAGAATTTATTATTTGTAGCAAAGTGAGTTAGAAGTGGACAAGTGGATAGAAGTGGGTTATCCCTAAAATAAGGAAAGTGTGTTAAGTTCGTTAGAGGGTAACCCTTTGAGGTACATGGAAGTATAAATAAGAGAGAAATGCTCTCCCATTAACACCTATTGAATATCATTGAATATCTATTTTATGAAAGGTTATTTGGTCAGGTATTATTGATAGAGAAAAGTGCAGCAGAAAAAGTGTGGCAGAAAAATCGTGGCAAAAAAAGTGCGGAATAAAAATCGCAGTAGGAAAAGTGTGGCAGAAAAATCGTGGTTGGAAAAGTGCGGCAGAAAAATTGCAGCTAAAAAAGTGTGGTAGGAAAAATGTAGCAGAAAAATCATGGCAGGAAGAAAAACTATGGCAGGAAAAGTGTGGTAGGAAAAGTGTGGCAGAAAAAGTGTGGTAGAAAAACCGCGGCAGAAAAATCACGGCAGCAGAATCGTGGCAGCAGAACGCTACAAGAAGAAAAAAGGTATGGTTTTCATATGTGTAGTGTTGAATTTATGAATCTGGTTGAGGGTTTTCCTTGTAAATCTATTGGATTCCCTCTTGGAAGTTTAGGGCTTCTTGTAGAGTTGATCTGAGGTAGATCTACTGAATTTTAGTATTGGTTCATGTTTGAGGGAATTTGGTTGAGGTATGTTGTTGAAGTTATTGGTACAGATAGAGGTTATATAACAGTGACGTTCTAGCACATGGTTTGAGGTACAGACTTGTGGTATAGTGTTTGAGGTATATGTGATCAGATCAAATTGGTTGATGAGTATACAGTGACGGGTTTCTCAGTGATAGATTTGATAGAATAAGTTGTGACAGTGACATATTCAGTTTCTACATTTGGCACTTATATTTCAGGGCAGTTGGACAGGGAAAGGATAGGTGGTTGTATCCACCTTCCGATTGTAGTTGGAGAACATAGGGGGTTGTATCCTCCTTCTGGTTGTGGTCAAAGAGTTCGGGAGTTGGAGCTTCCCTCAGGTTGTAGCCTGAAAATAGGTGATCGGAGCCTACTTCTAGTTGCAGCTGGAAAACAAAGAAATTTGGTGCTTCCAACAAATGTGATTTTTAAAGACAAATAAGAAAAAGCATTTTGTGGTTTTCTTCCGCATTGGGTTTCCACGTAAAAAATATTGATGTACTGTGTATGTGTATGATTGTTCATTTGTTCATGGTTTATTTACTCTGCGCTTATTGGATGATAATGTTATATTGATCATAAAGATAAATAACACTTGCATAGTATGGTTAAAAGGATTAAAAATATTTATTATTGATTCACAACCCCTCTCAGTAATCCAACATAAGCCATTAGCATTTTAGTGAAGGTATGTAATGATATTTCTGTTGTTGATGTAGAAATTAGTAATGTAACTATTTGTTCATTGTCACATTTTTTTATGGCTCTATTTCACCTTTCTCTATCCTATTTTTTCTCTATTGTACATCTTTATCTTTAAAAACAATGAAACCAATTTGGGTTAAGCCCTCTTTCAAACCCAGAAATTTATTATTTGTATTTATGTCATATTTTTTGGCATGAAAAATAATGATGTGCAATTTAAAATGAAGTTATGAGTTGTATATAGTATACACCCCATTTCAAGAAAAGTTATGTTTTCTTACAACTCAACCATTTGCTCGTTTGATTCCTCAACACACTATTAATCCGTGCCATATTTGTTCATTACTCTGCTTTCACTCAGATTTACTGAAAACAAAAAAAAAGGGACAGAACTATACCTATTTGTGAAAACCATTTTTCCTTTATATGTATGTTTAGTAATCCATCATACCCAGCTATTTATAAAAGAAAGGCATGCAAAACAGAGGAATACTAGATATTCTTTTTTGTTTCAAAAATACTTATTTTTTGGGGTTGAGTTTGAATCTATAAAAGAAAATTTGTTGGTTATTAAATGTCCCTCATTACCTCCAATCTTCATTATCATTCATATTCTTGTATGCAAAAATTTGGAGAAATATAGTGAGTTTCCCAAACTCTGTGTTAAAATGAGATATGTCATTGTCAAAAGAACCAAGTATATTTTTGTTATGCCTTGAAAACTCGCATGCATCACTCATCTCTTTGAACTAATACTTGTTGTAAAAGTTGTTGTCATTGATTTCAAAGACAGGGGGAGACTACAAATGTCCAAGATAAATATTACAATATGGAGATTGTTGGTAATATTGTTTTTGGGATTTTGATGCTCAGTTTGGATACCTTATATTTGAAGGAATTTTTACTATAAATACCTAGCTCAAATGGGAGCATAGGTTATATGGTTGGAAAAATTAATCTGAGACCTTTTCAATGGTATATGGAATTCCCTCTAAATCCTTAGTAATAAGGAGATATGAATTTTTTTGTCAGACAACCCAGCCAGAAAGTTCAGGTCGTCCCAGCCAATATTTATAGGTTGGCCCTAAAAGTGAGCACAAAAATACTATAAATACAGGATAAATGTGTGCATTTGAAGAGTATACAAGCAAGAAGATCAAGTTTGAAGTGTGCATAAGAGATATGAGGTGTGCAAGATAAGATGGAGAGTATTCTTGGGGTCTAAAGGTGCATGAGGAGTTTTCTTGGAGTTTTAAGGGTGAACTAGAAGGACTAAGGTCCATGATGCTACAAAGTGCGTTGTTTTGAGGTTGTAATGTTGCAGTCTAGAATTATATTATGGGAATGATGCTATGAGGTTTGCTAGGGCATGAAGGATAAATATGACTAGTGTTTGAAGCTATGTCTGGGGTATGAAGCAAGGAGAGGCGTTGGAACATGAAAGTTAAGGGTATGATGATGTTATGAAATGAATAAAGTATGAAGCATGTCGGTGAGTCAGACATACTCTGTGTATGAAGATATTAGGTTGGTACCTATATAAATCTTATTGAGTTTGCGCTCAGTTGAGTAGATTGGTGTCTCTAGTATATTGGTGTCTACGAAGATATGAAAAAGATTGGTGTCTCTTACTAAGTTGGTACTTAGAAGTGGGGATTGGTGTCTATGAAGATATGAAAGAGATCGGTGTCTCTTACTAAGTTGGTGCTTGGTGGTGGGGATTGGTGTCTCTAGTAGGTTGGTGCCTACAAAATTTGTAACAATAGGTAGGTTGGTGCCTATAAACATTTATAAAGATAAGTTTTTGTGGTTTTCTCCCGTAAGGGTTTCCAAGTTAAACTTTGTGTACTGTGATTAGATTTTACATGCATTTACAATTTTAAATTTAATGAATTATTGATGAAGGATCAATTAAAGTAAAAAGTATCTTATATTCACTCACCACCCTCTCAATATAAGCATAAGTTCAACAATTGGTATTAGAGCGGGTTCCTTCAAAAACAGTCTAACTATTGGAAGGTAAACCTTGGGAGAACATGTGGCTAGTCAAGAAGCTTTCTCCAAAAACAGGGCTCCATTATTTGACGGAACAAACTATGCATTTTGGAGTAAAAGGATGTGGACTTCTTTAATGGCTCTTGGGTTTGATATTTAGAAATTATTCATGACTGGGTATATGTTAGGACCCAGAAATGTCCCTTTTTGACCATCTCTTTTGCTCATTCAACCTTACCAATTCTATGCTAAATGCCTAATAATTGTTGCTAAGACCCTTTTTCCCAAGGTATGCATCATTAATCTTGTTTTTATATTTTATTCACTTTAACATGTTGGATTGGTAGCGTTTCTCATATTTTACCAATGAATATTCAAACTAATGATTAAATTGTGTAGAGAAGCCAAGGCTTAAAAAAATATCGTTGTTGTTACACAAGGTTGTTACAGTTGTGTGCCAACTCTGCATGTTGTTACACGACTACAGTAATTGCGCACCCTTTTTGGAAGCTGCTACACCTACTACAACAGATATCCACCGATCCTGGAAGCTGGTCCCTCATACAAATTCGAATCATGAAGACAGATCCTCAAGGTTGTTACACGTTTCGGTTCACATTGATGATGAAGATCATTTAACAGATTTTGTATATCATACAAATAGATTGAGAATCTTCAATTCTCAAAGATGTTCTGAGTCCGTTTTCAAGTGAACAACTATTTCTTTAAATAGCAGAGCCTTTGTAATCATTACTACCGAATTGTAGCTATGAACAGAGAGTGAAGAATAGCACATTGTATCTGAACCTTTTTGGTGAATCAATAAAGAAGTGGATTAAGTTTAGTTAACCTACTGTAGTCTATTTTCGAGTGGATTCAGTGAGAAGGAAAGGGCCCACCTTCCTCACAGACTCCCCTTTGTTTTGTTGTTTTAGATTAACCGCTTTTATTTGGATAATTGATCTTTTTAGCATTTCTAGCATATATATATTGTTACAGTCAGTTCCTTTATGTTTAATGTGCATCTCTGTGTCTCATGAGAATTAGAGTAAATTGTTCGATACCGCTGGAGAATTGCTTTCCTTTCCTGCATTAGATTTAATCTCTGAAAACAAAAGTGTGAATTCATTTTCTGTAGTTGAGTAGGTTTCCTTTCAACAAGTAGCACAGAGTTTCTTTCAGCAAGAGTAAAATAGAAAGTTAGAATAGATTAAATAATCCAGGATTCTTATGCACCCATCATTTAAGGATTTCATTTATGCAAGTGTGATTTCGATTATGTAGAAGCTCCAGCTGTGTCAGCAACCTGTGTTAAAGTTCAACCTTTCAATTTGGTTTCTTACTGCAATTTGAATAATGTTGCTTCCATAATCTAGCATAGATTGTGCACAATTATCTTGCAATAACAAAACTTCCTTGGGTTTGACAATTTGTATTGAACACCTTAATTATCTATTTAATTATCCAATTAAAGTGCCCAACATTTTGGCATCGTTTCTGAGGAATATAATTATAGATTTTTGTAAGCACATTAGTTTTCTTTTCTTTGGAATGAATAGTCTGCATGAATCGAGGAACAAGAGGAAATATTCCCAAAAATGCTAACCCTATAGGTACCAGAGGACATGGAGGAAGGAACCCTGCACTGGGAAGGCCAACCTTTATTGATGAGATTATAACCAGAGAAGATTCTTCTTCAGAATCTATCTTTCGCCCTTCAAATCCTCCAAGGAGACAAATTCCTCAGTCATCAGAATTGCCCCAGTTTGAAACATCACTTTCATCAAGGTCTGAAGCTGAAAGTTTGTCACCAACAAATCAGCAAGCAACACTGGAGAATATTGAAGATCAAGGAAGTATAGCTCGGCCAAGAGAAATACCAGAAGAAGTTGTTTATCATATTAATGGACAAATAGTCACTAAGGAGGAGTGGGATGCTTACCGTATTGAGTGGAGAAAGAGAGAATCGATGGAAAATCAAGGAGATAATGAAGAGGATTTCAACCGAGAGGATCCACAGAACAATGAAGATCAGGTAAATGATGAAAATACTATCTCTATCCTAGTTTTTCCTATTACTAATATTCCTACAAGGGGGATAGCTACTATGAAAAACATACCTCTTTCAGCCCTACCAAATTTCCATGGATTGTCTATTGAGGATCCAGATGCGTTTCTGTTTGAATTTGATATTCTATGTAGAAGCTATGACTACACTACTACTGCGTAAAAACTTAAATTGTTTCAAGCTACATTGAAGGGAAATGCGTTAAGATGGTTCATGAGCCTGGGAGGAGAGAATATCTCAACATGGGTACAGATGAGGTAGCTTTTCCTGAACAAGTACCAAGACTACTGTCAAACAAGGGAACGAAGGGAGGAACTGTTCAAGATGTCTCAGAAAGAGGATGGGACCCTTGAAGATTTTGTAGAGCGACTCCAGTACAATCTACAAAGGTCTGGACATCCAAATGTGAGTAAGGACATTTTGAAAACTATTTTGCTAAAAGGGGTTAGAGATGATTGTTTAGACATGTTGAATATGGTTGGAAAGGGAGATATATCTAAGGAATCCTATGAAGACATTGTAAATCTTTGCAAGAGATGTTCTCGAGGAACTACAAGAAATAAGCCAGTTACCAAGGATACCACTTTTTCAAGGGTACAGAAATCAGCCAATGGAGGGGAAACAAGAGCAGAAATAGGTAACCTATTAGAAGATTTCAAAACAGAAATGATTAACTCTTTTGCTTCACAAATTGATACTCTGCAGATTAAACAAAAACAAGCAGAAGTAGAAAAGGCATTTTCCATTTTCTTTCCAAAGTGCAAAGACAAACATCCGAAAAGGGAGTGCCTACTGAACAATGTTCAGGTATGTCTTATTTGTGAATTGGATCATCCTACTGACAAATGTCCCTCTTTACCAGGTGTAAAAGCATCAATGAAGGTGACTAATGAGGAAGCAAAGACTGCCTATCTAATTACACAAAGAATACAATGGCAGCCAAGAGGCCAAGGTATGAACTCTCAATTCTCTCCTGCAACACTTAATTATTGGAACAATCAGCTACCTTATGTCCAAATGAATGCTCCCCCTCCAAATCCAATTCTTCCTCCTTATCAGGATCCCAATGCATGGTTACCTATGCCCCAACAATAGAGTCATCATGGGCAATGGAATCCATATTGGAAAAGCACTCAACAACAGCTTAACTATCAAAACCATCAACTGACCCTCTATCAACAACAGTTCCAACCCCAGTATCAGCAGCAACAGCTGCAGTTACCTCCCAATGCCCCACAAAAAAATCCTCCATTACGACCTCAGATGCCTGTGCAACCTAACCCAAATCCCAATAATAATTTCGTTCAGAATATTGATATGTATAATGTTTCAGCTTTGTCTATTACTCGTATGTCTTGTGATGAGATAAAATTAAGATCGGGGAGAACAGTCGAGCCCATAATTGAATATGCTCCATCTTCAAAATCAAACAAGGAATCGGGGGAAAAACCATCTATTGATACAAAAGAAATTGACCAACCTATTAAAGAATCAGCAAACCCCCCATTCCCTGAAAGACTGGAAATTACCAAAACTATGGAATTACCATCCTTCAATCTCTTAGGAGAATTGCAAAACCTGCATGTTAGCATTCCACTATTGAAAGTGATTAGATATGTCCCTATTTATGCCAATACTGTGAGATATCTCTGTATCAGAAGACCTGGAAGGAAACCTAGGGACCCCCTCACAGTGCATGTAGTGGGGGACTTGTCTGAACTGATGTTAGGCAAAACCCCACCTATTAAATATGGTGACCCAAGAAACCCTACAGTCACTGTCAAAATTGGACAAACACCTATTCCCCATGTGTTAGTTGACTGAGGGGCAGCAATTAATATTATGCCAATAGAAACTACACAATTGTTGCAACTCAGAACGCAAGTCCAACCTACTCCTATTGTTTTAGAATTAGTTGATCGTTTCACCATCAGACCAGAAGGAGTAATCGATGATTTAGTCATTTTAGTTGATTCATGGGAGTATCCTATTGATTTTGTCTTTTTGCAACCCAAAACCCGTCTAGGGAGCCACCCTCTAATTCTAGGAAGACCATGGTTAGCTACAGTTGATGCTTTCATTGGTTTTAGATCTGGTTCCATGACCATATATGATGGTTATGACACAAAAAAACTTACCCTGAATCCTCATGCTACACCCAGTATGGAACCCAAAAATTCTTTATGGATGGACATTGAGAATGAAAGTGCTCTGCCTGTGTTAACCATAGAAAGAGCCCTAAGTTTCAAAAATGAGACAAAGGATGATTTGATCAACTTATTTATTTGTGACCCCTCTGTTGTTACATAGAAAACGCACCACCGATTTATTACAGTCTTTGACCCAATTGCCCAAGAAGAGATGAGCCCAGAAATGTTCTCTAAAACTGCTGCAAATCAAATCAATTCGGCTATAACAGCAAATGTTGAAACAACAACAGCCAAATTATTTCCTAAAGTCAATTCGAAAAGCATAGTTGTAGAAATTGAACCTGGAAAGACCCTGACCATCAATCTCAATTTATCTATTGTTGAAACTCACCGATTGATGAAGTTACTGATTGAACATAAGGAGGCATTTGCCTGGGATTACATGGATATGAAAGGAATTTCCTATGAACTATGCACCCACCATATATATATAAAGGAAGAATGTCGACCCATTTTTCAACCCCAAAGGAGGATGAACCCTAATCTTAAAGAAATAGTTAAGGAGGAACTCTAGAGACTTCTCAATGTTGGATTCATCTATCCTATATCAGACAGCGAGTGGGTTTCACTGTTGGTTATTGTACCTAAAAATAATGGTAAGTGGAGAGTGTGTGTGGAATATAGATCCCTGAATAAGGCCACGCAAAAGGATCATTTCCCTCTGCCATTTATTGATCAGGCTCTAGACAACCTAGCTGGAAAAAAAAATCTCTCTTTCCTAGATGGATTCAGTGGTTGTAATCAGATAAAAATTGCTCCCCAGGACCAAGATAAGACCACCTTTACTAGCCCTTGGGGTACATTTTCCTACAAGGTTCTCCCATTTGGCTTGTGTAATGCACCAGCCACCTTCCAGAGAGTTGTGATTGATATTTTCTCTGATATGGTGAATGACTATATGGATATATTCATGGATGATTTTACACCTTATGGTATTGATTTTGATGAAGCTTTGACTAATCTAGAAAAATTGCTCAAAAGATGTATACAGTCTCATCTTTCTTTAAGCACAGAAAAATGCCATATGATGATGAGAGAAGGTGTGGTGTTGGGACAATTCATTTCTTATGCAAGAATTCAGGTAGACCCAGCCAAAATCCAGGTAATTTTGGACATTCCAACTCCATCAACTCAGAAAGAGGTAAAAAGTTTTTTAGGGCATGTTGTATATTACAGGAGATTCATTAAAAAAAATCCAAACTTGCTTCTCCCTTGTTTTTCCTATTAACAAAACATGTTGACTTTCGTTGTACTGACAATTGTGAATTATCTTTTACAGATCTGAAACTGAAATTATCCATGGCTCCCATTTTGAGAGGGCCCAACTGGGCTTTGCCTTTTCACATTTCTTCAGATGCCTCAGACACTGCAATTGGTGCAGTACTAGGGAAACAGGAGGACAAAGAAACCTATGCTATCTACTATATTAGCAAGAACATGGCTCCTACTGAGTTAAAGTATACAGTTACTGAAAGAGAATTCTTGGCAGTAGTTTATGCAATCAATAAATTCAGGCATTATGTCACTGGTTATCCTACTTTTATTCATACTGATCATACAGCAATTAAATATCTGATGAATAAACCTATTACTAATTCCAGAGTAAGAAGATGGTTTTTATTACTTAAAGAATTTGACATCACTATAGTAGATAGACCAAGGAAAGAAAATGTGGTTGCTGATTTTCTCTCAAGACTACATATAAATGATAATAATTCACCATTAGATGATTCATTTCCAGATGAACATTTGTTTGCAGTATCTTCTCACTCACCTTGGTATGTAGACATTGCTAATTACTTGGTTGCAGGGAAGGTACCTCCACATCTATCTCCAAGAGAAAGAAGGAAAATCATTCAGAAGAGTGCTCGGTATAGTTGGATAGAGGGATACCTTTTCTACACAGACCTGGATCAAGAAATCAGGAGATGTGTGAGAGATGATGAAGTTTATGATCTGCTCAAAGCTTGCCATGATGGCACTTGTGGGGGTCATTTTGTTGATAAAAGGACTGGACATAAAATTTTAAGGATGGACTATTTTTGGCCCACCATATTTCAAGATGCCAAGAAGTATGTCCAGGCCTGTGACAGTTTCCAACAAATGGGTCAGCCAAATCATAGGGATGAGATGCCTCTCCAGCCTCAAGTAGTGTTAGAGCCTTTTAAGAGATGGGCCATGGACTTCGTAGGGCCCATTAACCCACCTTATAATCAGAAAGTCTATATATTGGTCTGTAAAGATTACATGACCAAGTGGGTGGAGGCAAAAGCACTCAGCAGGGCCTCAGAGGAAGTTGTCTTATCATTCTTGTTTGAAGATATCTTTGTTAGGTTTGGAATTCCCAGATAATTAATAACTGATGGAGGAACCCCTTTCACATCACATAAGTTTGAAGAGCTACTCAGTGAATATCATGTTTTACATAGAACAGCTTCTCCATACCATCCACAAGGTAATGGCCAGGTGGAAAGTACCAACAAATTCATAGAAGTTATTCTTACTAAGACAGTGAGGGAACATCGTAGGGATTGGTCTGACAGATTGCATGAAGCTCTATGGGATTATCGAACTACTTGGAGGAACACAACTAGTTTTTCTCCTTATGAGTTGGTATATGGAAAGAGCCATGTTTTTCCCATTGAATTCGAAATCAAAACCTTAAGAAATGCATCAGCAGTCAACCTCGACTTGACTATGGAACAGAAGGCCAGACTACAGCAGCTCAATGAGCTTGATGAAAAGCGTTTGGATGCTATTCATCAAACCATAGTGATTCAACAGCAGAGAACAAAATGGCATGACCAAATCATCAAGAAGAAATTATTCCAAAAAGGAGATTGGGCTCTGTTGTATGAATCGTGCTTTAAATAATTTCAGGGTAAGTTGCGTACACGATGGCTTGGAAATTACAAGATAGACACTATTTTTCCCAATGGGACAGTCAAGTTAATTACTATTGATGGATCCAATTCACAGTTATATGCAAATGGTCATCGCTTGTGCCTGTATCAACGTCCACTTTTCAAAGCAGAATTCAAATCCAAATGTACAACTGATATAGATTACCACTTTTGGGATGGAACAGAGCTTGCTCCTTCCCTTTCTAATCCTTAGAAATTTTTGTTTTCAAATAAAACTTTGTATATAAATAAACTCTGCAATTTTTTCTTTATTTTTTTCTGTTTTTGCCAAAAAAAAATTATGTTTTCTTTTAATGAAATTCAGCCTGGAAGGGTATCCGACAGTTACTTGTGTGCAGATGGATTGATGAAACGCAAGGCAGATTAAAGCAAAAGGAGCCAAAGGATTAGTTTTTGGAAGTTGAAAAAATTCCTAAAAACTAAGTATTTCTGTGTTCGAGCCGATTTACATGTTGTTACACTCTATTGGCCAATTTACATGTTGTTACACCCTTTTGGCCGATTTACATGTTGTTACACCCTTTTGGTCAATTTCCATGTTGTTACACCTTTTCCCGACTCTTTTTCCTTGCATGCTTTACACTTGTTCCCGACTCTTTTGCCTTGCATGCAGTTACACCTAATGCCACAATTCTGGCCAAACTATATGTTGATACACCTACTACTATCATTCCTTTTGGCTATTTTCTTATCATTTCTGCCATTTCTACATATGGCAACATTGTTGTTTTGTCAAGATTTCCGCCATTTTTCAAAAATTACTTTATGCTCTCTCTGTCCCACAAGGGTTGCTTCATCATTTCTTAACTCCACATCCGTGGCTTTCTAACTATTCAACCACAGAAACAACTCCACTTATGCTCCACTTGTCATATCATCATTTCTCATGTTCAAGAGCCATCTCTCATTATTACAGCCATTCCACACAGATCAAATGGTGTTTGGATAGTGCAATTACTCCGACAAATCGATTCGTGCAGTAAGTTATGAGGTACGATTACTAAACTTACGTGTCCAAGTGATGTAGATATGAAATCAAGTTTCAATGCCTATTTGTCAATTGTCCTAAATTTGTTTCACCATGAACCAATCAAATTAGTTGGGGGGGGGAAGACATCCATGCCGACATAATCTCAAAATCTCATTTTATAAACACCTCCGCAACCTTTTCGACCACGCTTATTTTCGCTGAGACACTGTGTTCTTTATGCAATCCTCATTCAAACTTGATATGACTTTGGTGAGGTGTTGCTTTCTCCTCCTTTGTGACTGTTAAGACTCAAAACGATGTCATGTGAGGATCAATTGTGATATATGAGCTGGAAAATCTGGATGCGTTGCTACTACACCCAGATGTTTACCAAATTTTTCTACAGGCTCGATGGATTCCTTATTTCAAGAAGCTGCAAAGGTTTAACGAAGTAGAGGTGTTGGATTTCAGCCAGAATCTTACAGAAGGGTATTCAATAGTGAACGGGGTGAGAATTCCAGTGATAGAGGAATCTGTGGTTGTCATTACAGGATTGCCCATGATAGGAAACAGGTGGTTTAGCAGAAAACACATCTTCCCAAAGTAGAGCAGGATTTTCTCGTGAACGATGAGCGTGTGCAGACCAAGGGCCAAGGTGTCAATGTCAATTCCTTACCAACACCATAGGGGAAAGTCATAGAATTTATCAAAAGGTACATTACCTGCGAAGGACGATACCAAGTTGTTTATTTTTCTGACTTTATCATACTATCCCATTTGAGACATCAGAAATTAATCAACATGCCTTATTATATTCTTCAGTCTTTGCATAATATGGCTCAGTTTGTCAAATGATCCAAGCACCCCATGAATTTTCTTTCCAATCATAGACTCATAGGCTTGTTGATTCATAGAGGAATGGGACTCCCTCACAACCCATTACCTGAAGTGCCTGTGCCATCTATTATGCTCGTTGCCATATCCAACCCTAAACAGTCCATTTCTGCACCTGCTGTTACAGCCAACCTAGACCAGTCAATTGTTGCACCTATTGTTACAGCCGACCCAAAACAGTCAACCCCTATTTCCTCAACTGCACCAGCAGTTAAAACGTCGACTATAATTCCCTGTAAGTCCACTCCGAATACCAAATGAAAAATCAGAAGCACCTCTCACACAGCTCAGAAACACCTCGACAGTATTCAGCCAGCACAGCTTAAGCCTATTCATACATATGTGTTTGAGCCTCACGAGTCTCAGTCCTTGGCTTCAACAGAGGTTGTTAAAGAACTCACTCCTACTCCTAAACCTAAGAAAAGGGCAACTCTTGCCCCTATTTCTACTTTACAGAGGAAGCGAACTAGGTTTAAAAAGTTAATTGCAACAGAAGTTCAGGCCCCCATTGTAACTAACAGCATGATAACTACTTCTATTGTTGATCCAACAATAACTCAGAATCCTTCTATTGTTGCAACAATCATTCAAACCCCTACTGCCAATGCCACTGAATTGCCTCGGAAAATAAAACGTCGATCTAGAAGGAAATCTTAGAAAGATATCGACAAAGTTGCTGCAACAAAGTGTCCTAATCTTGTTGATACTCAGACACTTCTAGATTTTGATATCAATGATACCAATCTAAGTGAAAGGCTAACTGATTTTATGGAGGTACGAATTCCTAGTTTCACCTTGTGCAAGGAATTCCAACACACTATTACATCCTTGTAGGCAGAATGTCAACTAGTTGCACCAGAATCATCGGCTCTGCTTGATGATTATGTACATCATTCGTCAGGTGACGAGGTACATATATTACCAGACCCCAACATCCCAGAATTTCCTCCATGTATGGTTGTTGAAGAACTCCCTCCTTCTTCTAGCTTGATTATCGAAGAACACCCTCCTTCTCCTGAACCTAAGAGGAGATCTTTTGTTTTATATCTACTTTACCAAAACTAAGAACTAGGTTAGCAAGACTTGTTGAAGCTGCAGTTGGATGGAAAAATATAGAGAAAGAAGTGCCCATTATTTGCCCATTATCCTCAGTTGTTCAAAACGAGGCTATTACACAAGAACTAGCCTCTTCCCTGAACGTAGTTGTCACACAAGAACCAGCTGACCAGGAAGAGGCTGTCACACAAGAACCAATCATGTCGGATGTAACTATTACACAAGAACCAGTTACAGAAACTAGAGAGGATAAGGATGATGTGCCACTTGCTTAGCTATTTGCTCAGATTGAAAAGAAGATACAAGGTATTGAGAATGTCAGGATTGTTGAACTAAGGAAAGAAAATGACCACCTCAAAGCACAGTTAGATTCCCTAACGAAGGACTTGCAGGTTTTTGAACAAAGGAACTTAGGGAATTCAAATTTGGGAATATTAGCTCAGGCATCAACTGTTATGAAGGAAAATGAAGAGCACATGTGCTACCAATGTGGTGATATTTATTTTTAGGCAGGATATAAAATTGTCCAAGTACCAATGAATGGACAGGCTGCGGAACCAGCCAATTTCTTAGTAAAAACAGAATGTGACCTTACTATTCCACAAGAACCAATAAGCCAGAGGAGATCTCAACGTCATAAAGTAGTTGTTGGTTTACCAGCATCTTTAAAACAAATACCTATGTTACACTTACTAGTCGTAACTCCAACAACTAAGACTGCTTATGTTCTTAAAGACAAAGCAACACAGACAGATTTTTGAAAATAGCAGATGTTGGGGGTACACAAAAGTTTTTCCAATACTGGTACTTAGTGATTGTCTTAGCAATTTTGCACTGGAGGAGTCACCTCCTTAACTCAGACTCAGAGTCAGCCTTGAATGAGATTTGCATGAGAACATGCAATGTTTTCAGTTGGGGGGCATGTTAGGACCCAGAAATGTCCCTTTTTCACTATCTCTTTTGTTCATTCAACCTTCCCAATTCTATGCTAAATGCCTAATAATTGTTGCTAAGACCCTTTTTCCCAAGGTATGCATCATTAATCTTGCTTTTATATTTTATTCACTTTAACATGTTGGATTGGTAGCGTTTCTCATATTTTACCCAAGAATATTCAAACTAATGATTAAATTGTGTAGAACATCCAAGTCTTAAAGAAAGATCATTGTTGTTACATAAGGTTGTTACATTTGTGCGCAAACTTTGCATGTTGTTACACGACTACAACAATCGCGCACCCTTTTTGGAAGTTGTTACACCTGCTGCAACAGATATCCACCAATCCTAGAAGTTGGTCCCTCATGCAAATTCGAATCATGAAGACTGATCCTCAAGGCTATTACACATTTCGGTTCACATTGATGATGAAGATCATTTAACAGATTTTGTATATCATACGAACAGCTTGAGAATCTTCGATTCTCAAAGTTTTTCTGAGTCTGTTTTCAACTGAACAACTCTATCTTTAAATAGCAGAGCCTTTGTAATCATTTGTACCGAACTTTAGCTGTGAACGGAGAGTGAAGAATAACACATTGTAACTAAACCTTTTTGGCAAATCAATAAAGAAGTGGATTGAGTTTCATTAACCTATTGTAGTCTATTTTCGATTGGATTCAGTGAGAAGGAAAGGGCCCACCTTCCTCACAGACTCCCCTCTATTTTTTTGTTTTAGATTAACCGCTTTTATTTGGATAATTGATCTGTTTAGCATTTCTAGCATATATATGTTGTTACAGTCAGTTCCTTTCTGTTTAATGTGCATCTTTGTGTCTCATGAGAATTAGAGTAAATTGTTCGATACCACTGGAGAATTGATTTCCTTTCCTGCATTAGATTTAATCTCTGAAAACAAAAGTGTGAATTCCTTTTTTGCAGTTAAGTAGGTTTCCTTTCAGCAAGTAGCACAGAGTTTCTTTCTGCGAGAGTAAAATAGAAAGTTAGAATAGATTAAATAATCCAGGATTCTTATGCACCCATCAGTTAAGGATTTCATTTATGCAAGTGTGATTTTGATTATGTAGAAGCTCCAACTATGTCAGCAACCTGTGTTAAAGTTCAACCTTTCAATTTGGTTTCTTACTGCAATTTGAATAATGTTGCTTCCATAATCTAGCATAGCCTGTGCACAATTATCTTGCAATAACAAAACTTCCCTGGGCTTGACAATTTATATTGAACACCTTAATTATCTATTTAATTATACAATTAAAGTGCCCAACAATATACATCCCCAAAAATGCCACCAACAGATAACGTCGGGAAGAAGGCTAGTGAACATAATGCAAAACACATGAATCATATCTTGTGTGGTCTATCGGAATCATAATTTTCAAGGTGATGCATTGTGAATCAGAAAAAGATATTTGGGACAAAATTCAAAACATCTATGAAGGTGATGACAAGGTGAAAAAGGAAAAGCTCCAAACTCATAGAAGATAGTTAGAGAGTTTGAAAATCAAAGACAAAGAAAATGTTGCATCTTA
>JASDQU011246253.1:10725-20823 GCA_032191745.1 Picea mariana | reverse complement strand
TCTGGATCCACTTCAGGTGGAAGTGACTTGGCGAGAGGCTAAGTTGATGAATCTTGGTGAGATACCAAGAGGGGGAGATTCTTGGTGATATGCCAAGAGAGTGACTCTTGGTGAGATGCCAAGAGTAGGTGGAAATCCTTGGTGGGAGACCAAGGTGGAGATGTTTGGTGTGATGTCGAGATCTAGGTGATCTTGGATAGATGGAGAGTCAGTTCCATTTATAGATCACACATATTGAGAAGATATGTGACAGAGTCCACTTTCAGTGATCAGGGTACAACCATACTCATCGAGCATATTCCAGGAGGCAACCATGTCCTCTACAGGGACGAGATTGGTGGTGACGAGTGCTTTCCTTGGTAAGAGGGAGTGTTGAGATTTGGGTACCTTGGAAAGTGGTCCCCATGTGCTTATGAGTCTCTAAGCACAAAGGGGGAGATTATTACCCTTGTACTTTACTTTATGATTCTAATTTCACTTTGACTTAGGAGATTTAGATCAAAAGTGAAATATGTCACTTAAGTCATAAAGTGAAAATTAATTCACAAAGTGGGTGAATTAATAGACATTAAGAAACTAAGGAAAGTGGGTTTCCTTAGTGAGATTTTTGGATGAGATCTCACCCATTGATTAGACTTGGATAGATTGGATCTAGGCCATTGATCTATTAGGGATTGGCAAAAGGAGGCTAAAGGAGGCTAAAGGAGGGTATAGTTTATTTTTTAGATTCATTCTTCACTTGTGAGTTTTGGAGAGGAAGAGGAGAGGGCACATTTCTCAAGGAGAATAGGGGCACACTTGCATGAGGGTTTTCCCAATGAGTGAGGAGAGGGCGCCATAGATTGGAGGAAGATATTCCATGGAGGAGGAGGCTTACACTTGAGTGAGGGCACATTCTTTGGTCAAGGGCGCCATAGCTTGGAGGAGGAGCTTCCATGGAGGAGGAGGCTTACACTTGAGTGAGGGCACATTCTTTGGTCAAGGGCGCACTTGGAGGAGCATTGGCACATTCCTCGAGGAGAGGTGAATTTCTTACATGGAGAGAGTTGTGTGAGGGGTGTGCACATTTTTTGAAAGGGAGCCTTAGTGAGGAGCACTAAGGGTTCATGCAGTGGGAGACATTTTCTAGAGAGGAGGGCACAACCTTGAGAGGAGGGGAACATTTCTAGTTGGAGGAGCTCTAACCATTACCTGTTGGCTCACTCCCATGGTCTTGGCTTACTCTTGTGCTATGGAGGAAGCCCTATGGAGTGAGGGCGCATGAGGCTAGAGGAGGAGGAACATTCTATGGAGGTAGGCACATTTTCTTGAGAGGAGGGCACATTCTTTAGAGGAGGGCACATCAATCAAGGGTTTGGCCTATTCTTTGTGGGTTCTCACTAGTAGAGAGGAGGTTCATTGAGGAGATGAGGGTGATTGGCTAGGGAGGATTCACCCCTTATTTGAGTTTTTGCATGTGTGGGGGGCGCACTTGAGAGGAGGGGCACACCATCACTTGGAGGAGGTTTTTATGTTGAGAGGGAGACTAATTCAAAGGAAAGGACAAAGACAAGGCAATTTTAGAGGCAAGCAAGAGAAAAAGAAAAGCAAAGGATTAGGATAAAGACAAAGATAAGAAAGAGGAAGAAGGCTCACCAAGGAAAGGGGCGCCTTACCTGACAAGGCTTGTGGGAAAGTCTTCAAGGAACTCCAAGGCACCAGAGAGTGGTTGCTATTGTACCAGGTTCACTTGTTTATGTTTTTTGTGTCGTACATTTTGCTTTGAGGCCTTCTATATACATATATTCCAAATTGGTTTTCCCCGGGGGGGTCTTATCTAGGGTCATGTTGACCAAAAATACCTGTGTCAAATTTATTCATGCTTAGAAGTGTAGATAAACATTTTAAAGTTCAAATATCTAGAGGTAGTGTTATATGTTTTAATGTATTATGCATGTGCTAACATTGAGTAAAGAAAACACTTGCAAGGGCACCTTAAAAGAGCACTTAACCATCAAATATTGAGCAGAAAGTTGGGTGACTATTTKCTATCCTAAAACAATAAGAAAAGACAGCCACATAGTTGAAACTTATAYCCATACTAAGATCAAGGACAAAGCTTAAGTGGTAGCCTCATAGTACCTCARAAAATCTACATAGACTATAACAAATGAATCTAGATATGGGCGTAATACATCATTCTTCAGTCTCATAAATGTAGTTGGTGCATTACATAAAACAAATGGAATGACCAACCATTCATACACACATTTCCTTGTCTTGAAGGCACTCTTATATGTTTTTTCATATTTGAAATGTATGTGGCGGTATTTTTATTTTAGAACCAACTTGGTGTGTTGCAACTAGTCTAACGAATCATCGATCCTAGGTAGAGGGTATCAATTCTTGAGTGTAATATTGTTTAAATATCTATAATTGATACACATTTTCCAAGTCCTATTCTCCTTGGGTACTATAATGATAGGTGACCCACAAGGTGAGGTGCTTGGTCGAATCAATTCCTGCTCTAGTAGCTGCTACAACTACTTCTTCACTTTATTTGCTTCCAGAATGGATTGTCTATACAACCTAGTGTTTGACAATGGGGAGTCTAGAAAAAACTATATTTCATGCTCCACTTCCCTCTTGGGTGGTATCCCTTTAGGCTCCTGGAACACTCCTTTGTATGCATGTAGAAAATTATCCAATGTATGYTTTTGATATTTAGTACACTCCTCTAGGGGTGCCCTTACTCTTTTCGACTCATCATCAGATTGATATTTTCTTAAGAAAAGTAAAACGTATTTATTACTRGAACTAATCAACTTCTTAGCTTGGTTGGAACTTACTAGTGAGACATCTGAMTTGCCTCTATGCATATTGATGATGTAGGAATTCCCATCCTTGATTAGTYGATATTGGTACCGGTTGGCTCTTCGCATGAATATTTTATCCCTCATATAGATGTAGGAGCTTCCAAACACTACTCCACATATGTCAAGGGGTACTATGTACAATTCCACTTCATCAATAAAATTAGCACTTACAACAAATTTAATCTTACATTGTTTCATTATCTTGATATATGCATCCTTGTTTACCCATCCCAATGGATATGGGCTAGGATGATCATGAATCTCCAATCCAAGCTTGCCAACTAGGTTTGTTGCTATGAGATTAGCTTGTGAACCAGAGTAAAACATGACATCTTTCTTGGTCTTGTTGACTTGGATCTCTATATGGAAGAGTTTGACGATATCATTGACTTCATGGTGATGAAAGCTACTCATATTCACCTCCTTCTCCATTGATTTGCAATCAATATTTGCATCCACATCAGACTTACTTTTCAAATTGATTGCTCAAATTCATGGCTAGAAGATTCTTTTTGCTTGCATCCTTCTTGTAGTTCTTCAGGTTCATCTATGGATGTAGTTTCCAACTCCTTTCCTCAATGTGTTCATCAATATTGCAATGATTATAATGGTTTCTAGGATCCTTGTACTGATGTGATATGGATGTCATCTTATTATCCTTTCCCTCTTTTCACTTCTTCTTCCCCTCTGTGGAAGCTTCTTGGTGCTCTTTCTTCTTGGAACCGCTTGGCTTCCCTTCCTTGTGGCCTATGTTTTCTAGATATTGTTCTTGTACACATACCTCATTCTGTCATTGATTTGAAAACGTCACCTACTTTTAAATATGGCTATGTAGACCCCCAAGATACTTGAGGATTAATTTTGGGCTCTTGGGATAGATAACCAACATGATAGCCATGTTTTTGAACTTGGTGGTGTACTCCTATACAATATTCTCTTGCTTCTTCCTAAAGTAGTGACAACAGATCCATTGGTCCTATACATACCCGATAGGGTAGAATTGAGACATGATGAGGGTTTTGAAGTCCTCCCACCTAGTTACTAGTAGATCACACTCAAGCCTAAGTGTTCCTCTATGGATTTCCCAATAGGTTAAATAATGACCCTATAAATTCAATTTTGCAAATGATATCTTTTGTTCTTCATCTATATGGTGAATGGTGAAATAAACTTCTAGTTGTTGCAACTAATGATTCGATTTCAATACATTGATATCACCTTGGTATGGATTTATGTCCACTTTTTCTTCCATCTTGAGTAAATATTGTAAAGAGTTTAGGGTACTAAAACTCAACTCGTCTTTCTTGGGTTCTTTTTGTGACTCCTTTTTTGAGTCTTCATTATCCCCTGTTTTCCCATCTGATCCGATCTATGAGGTCGAGCCCTCAACTTCTTTGAATGATCTGAGCTTTCTTTCTAGAGCCACCATGAGGAGGGACATATTGTGAGATATGTCAGTGATTTTTTCTTATAACCTCACAAATATATCCTGTACTGGATCTCGAGGGTTTTTATGAACATACTCGTCAACGATGGCTAGGGTTCTATGACTTTTTTCTTAAACCAATTCCTGGATCTATACAACTTTCCATAAATACCCCAAGAAAACTTGCTCGGATAACAATATGATCTATAAATTGTCGTCGCTATTCCACTAGATAGTTCGTCACAATAGATCTAATAAAATACTAAAATCGTTACCATGAAGGTTAATTTCCTTTAGATCTGAGATTCTTTAATCATTGGTTTTCTTCTTAAAATGTATGAAATAGATGAAATGCAAAAAATAGAGAAAATAAATAAATATTCACACACCATCCACGAATAAACACAATATATAACATGGGAATCCCATTACAAAAGAAAACCCATCTAGAAGGTGAGGCCGCTTTGCTCTCTTTTCTTCAAATGCAAGTACAAAGAAAGAGACACTCTCTGTGGAGTTGCCTTTGACATTGTGGCTTGTATGGCTTCTACATAATCTATCCTCATCTATTATGCTCTCAAAATACCACTCCTAGGTTCTCTGCTCAACTATGTAACATATACAATACTAAAGAATGGAACCCCTTCTCCTCCTAGTGGCCCAATATTTAACATAGCCTGATAGCCATCTAGGGGTAGGGTTTTGACTTCCTTAGCCCTCAATTGTGATAAGGTTTTGGACCTTCGAGAATCTTCTTGAAAGTTCACACGTGGCTAGCCCCATATGCATGAGTAACGAGGGCTAACATGACATCCTCTCATACCATAGTGGTCAACACAATAGATTGACTTGCAAGAGGAATAACTTTTGCATACAGAGTCTGATTGAAGCAAATCTTGCACTATTGGAAAGGTGTCGATGTGTAGATAAACATAACAAGGACCAAGCTAAATTTAGGAAAGTTTTGACCCCCAAAAATGTTTTTTGATGCCTCAAAGTGGCTCTGAAAGGTTTCAAACCCCAATTTTCCAAATTAGGACCCGCCATTAAAATCCCCTGCAAGTTGATTCCTCTAATTTTTTCCACTCTGAAAGCATCAAGATATATGACAAATAATATAATGATCCAATCCGGATCACCTACATTCAATGCATATGGTGTTGAAGCCCAAAGAGTCATTTTTTCCCAAACTTTAATACTACTCAAGCTTGTATCTCTAGTGCAATGATGAGATCCTTCAACCCCTGGTTGAAAGATTGGCCGAGATGATTCAATTTATATCATAACATTGTTTCTGTGTAGGTTGATATCATATGATTGTTATGAAGACTATATGACAATAGATGTATACTACTGTGGTGGATGTGTTCCACTGTTCATGACTATATGTTGCTGATCAAGTACTTGTGTGTTACTTGGTGTGGTAGTGTACCACTGGAATGTAGTTATGTACTACTATGGATAGACACATTTATGTTCTATTTTTGTTTCGATTGCCTTGAAGACTATCATCCGTATTAGAAATGATTATCAGTTAGATGGATAATCAAAGGACAAAGATTTCCTAGACGGAAAATGGTTCAGAGAATTTACTCTTCTAGATTAGAAGAATGGCTCTTGTATCACTCTGTGGAGTGAGCATCATGTTTGATTAATCAGATAGAGTATGGTTTTGAGAGATGATGCAATTGATGACACTAATGATGATAATGGTGCTCATGATCTAGTCTGTACAACTATGTTGATGCTACCGGGTGAATGGTATGTTTTTGTGCTTAAGACCATTACTTGTAATACCTCCCTAGATAGGAGGGAGTGTTGATATTATGGTAGCTGCGGGAGGTATTTACCTCTATGTGTAAACCTGACAAGGATAGAATACTTCGGGAAGCAAGAAGAAACCCTAATGAGTTGGCTAATAACCCTAGAAGACTTGTCAGCTCAAGAAGATAAATTATATTAGGTTATTAGCCTCCAAGAGAAGAAGTCGACCAGAAATAATAATATATACTGAACAGAAAGATACCCAGAATGAGAAGTCGGCCCAGGCAGTTAGCCAGAATTAGTATAAATACATGAGGCCAGTTCTCAATCTAGCAGGCAGTCTCATAATTGCAGAGCAACACTTGTGCACACTACAGTTGCCCAGTTTCTGCACAGGTTTGGAGGAGAGCTGTCATTGCAGCTGTTGCAGCTAGTAGTTACGCTTGGACTATCTCTTGGCTAGGGTTTGGAACATCTGATCAGCTCTTGTTGATGCATTATCCTTGGGGAAAGGTGCGCTACCCTTTGTTTGGCTATCTAGCCTAGGGTTTGCTTCTAGAGTGATTCTCTGTCAAGGCTAAGGTGCTCGGAGGGTGGCTTTGGCCTATGGTTGGGTGGCAATAGAGATATTTTCAATGGTAAAAAAAGCACATCCATTATATTCTAAAATTTTATGGGCCCACACCTCCTTCATTCAGTCTAACCGCTGGAAGGAAACATAACCGTAAGGATATTAAGCTCGTTGAAGAACTGCCGCTAGGGTTTCTAGCAGGAGTAGTCACCATAGCACTGCTGCTAGGGTTACTAGCAGATGTAGTTGCAAAAACCCTTAAGTGAAAGGATTGACCTAATCTCCAGACAGATCAGTGTGCCCTAGCCTAGCACATCTCTTGGTACTCTCAACAAGCCAAGATGTCAAGTTTGAGTTTGTGGTCAAATCTAGGGTTTGACCAAGTCAAAGAAGCCATGACTTATTCTATGAAGTCAGAGAACAAGTTAGATGGAGCCTCTAACTTAAGAGCGTGGAAGAAAATGATTGACCTCATCCTTGCCAAGAATAAAGTGCTGGATATCATGAAAGGAAAGATCGTGGAACCAATGTTTAAAGAAGGAAAACAGAAGGAACCACAGAACATTACAGTTATGGAGAAGTTCAAAGACAGTGAAATCAATGCCATGAGTATCATAATGGACTCTATAAAATACCACTTGATACCCTACATCTCTCATCTTGACTCATCGAAGAAGATGTACGATGCCCTAACAAACCTCTTCTTAGTCAGAAACATTGGACAAGTCATGAGTCTGAAGAATGAGCTTCGTTACATGAAGATGAATGATGATGACAACATAACATCATACTTTGTGAGAATCTCTCAATTAAGAGATCAACTACAAGCTATTGAAGAGATCATTTCAGAGAAGGAATTGGTAAACATAGTACTCAATGGTCTTCCCAAGACGTGGGATGCATTTGCTGCAAGCATGAACACAAGAAAGGAGTATCTGACATTTGAAGAAATTTGGACTTTCTGTGCTCAATAAGAATCAAGGATCAGTGCAAAAGAGAAACCCCAAAAGAAGTACAATGATCAAGCCTTCACAACAAGATTCAAGAACTTTAGGAACAAAAGGAAGTTTGGCTCAAGGAGGAAGCCAAATCAAGAGAAAGACATTTCAGAAATACAATGCTTCAACTGTCAAAAGTATGGTCACTACAAGAATCATTGTCCCGAGCTAAGGAAAAGGAAGGAGAAACAAGAAGCATCAGTTGTTGAAGAAAAGGAACCTACAAAGAAGACTAAGCAGGATGAAAGATACTTCTTCTTATAAAGGTAACAATACTCTTCTTATTTCTTGTACATATCTCGCTTGTATCGTCTATGTACATATCTTGTATATCTATCCCTTGAAAGATAATGTATTCCAAGAAGAACTATACCTATGGAAGAAAAACAAGATAAGGATTGATACCATTAGATAATACACATGAAAGGATGAAATACGTTGAATAAATCATGAAGAGACTCAGAAGAAGCAAATACAGAAAGAAGTCAGAGAAAGACTTATAACGTTTTTGTAGAAGACAACAAGACAAAAGCGTGGACTTTGTTAGACAGAGAGAGCCAATTATATATTGAAGAAGACAATAAGGATGGAGACGAAAGCATGGACTCTATCATACGGAGGGAGATGATTATATGCACTCATACATGAAGCAAGGATTAGGAGGGAGATCATCCGATGATCCATTGAAGATGATGAAGTATATATCCATGATAAAAGCCATGAAAGATAATACATGTTCAGTTCATTCGCAGAAGAATACTTCTTCGTAGAAAAGCCTCTAAGTATCCCTGGTTGTCCATACACATCCATGATCCTATGATGAAAGAAAGAAGTGGAATATTTAGGGAATGGAATCTACTCCATGGACCCAACAACTAAACATGAGGAAGAACATGAAGATTCCAAGAAAGAGAGAGAAGCCAGAACAACCAGTCATTGTATCAAGAATCATAAGATTGTTAGCCTAATATAAACTCAATAAAAGCAATCAAGCAGAGGAACTGAAAGTCGTGATGAAGAACAGTGTATGGAAGACTTATGAATGAAAGCATTACGGGATCTAGAACTATAGGTTCTCCCAGATGGAGGGAGAAGACTATGATGATTACTTGTTCCAGTAAACCAGACATATCTCTACATGAGTCATTATATCATATGCAACATCCATGAGTTGGAGTTCTACATCATATAAATGAACAAAGAGCGTATGAAGAGAAACCTTAAGATTTTGAGGCATACCATAAAGAGACCCTTGTATGGAAAAAGACAACTTGGTGGAGAACCTCCAGTGCACATCAGAAGCGTGGTGAAGATTTTCTATAACAGAGACATTGTATCAAGATGATTACTCAGTAGATTAGATCTCATGATAACAGAAGAAGTGCCACATGGATATGTTCCAGTTTTCCAACAAAGATATACTCTATTGATAAGAGCTACATGAAGCCTTCAGAGAAAACCAATGTTCCAGACCAAAGTACAACATTTGAAATCAAGCATTACATTATCCGTGATGAAGTCCAGAAAGGAGAAAGTGGTTCTCCAATACATATCTCCATAGATGAGAAGATAAGAATACATTTTGGTAAAGCTTCTATCCAAGATGAAAGAGTTTGTGTACTCAAGCTGGAGCTCATGGAGACGACTTCCTTATTGAAAAAGGAAGAGATCACTCCTAGGTTGGGAGGGAGCACTGAAAATATTATTGAGGACATTAATTTTCAAGATTGAAAAATAGTCTAGCTTGGACAGATTCTTTCCTGTTCGGAAAGTGGATTGAGATTTCTGACGAACAAGAGTTTCCCATTATGGTTAACATGGGAAGTGGTCCAGATTGCTGATGTACCATAGACAACGACTTCCCATTATGGTTAACATGGGGAGTGGTCTAGGGAAGTCTCTCTACTTGAGGGTTACTCAAGAAGACTGGCCCGCCTCGTCGGACATCGATTTATCATTATGGTTAACATGAGGAATGGTTCATTTTGGAGGTTGGTACAAGACAATATTTTCCTCTTGTGGTTAACAAAGGAAATGCTCCGGATAGTCATTCCTTAGGGTTTATACATTCTCTCCAAGGTGCACTTTGATTAGTGTAGGAGGAATGGCCCAGGGTGGGGAATGGTCCAGGCTCAACAATCAGGGACAAACATTCCTTAGGGTTTATACATTCTCTCCAGGGTGCACTTTGATTAGTGTAGGAAGAATGGCCTAGGGTGGGGAATGGTCTAGGTTCAAAAGACTGGACAATTATTCTTCCTTGCTTGAGAAGAATAGTCTAGATATCTCATTGTTCTACTCTGAGGGAAGATATTCTTTCAGATCCCACAGATGTGAGTGAAAGATTGGCCCAGATGATTCAGTTTATATCATAACATTGTTTCTGTGCAGGTTGATATCAGATGATTGTTATGAAGATTGCATGACAGTAGATGTATACTATTGTGGTGGATGTGTTCCACTGTTCGTGACTATACGTTGCTG
>JASDQU011246251.1:45003-55689 GCA_032191745.1 Picea mariana | reverse complement strand
TCTTGAAATAGAATTCCATGAAGGAAATGAGACAGGAAAAATAATTGAAAAGGAAGACAATTATGAAGAAGAATTGATTAGTGCTTTAGATGAACTAAGAGAAGAAAACAATTCACTCAAGAAATAATTGATGAAACAAAAGGAAAGTGTTCACATTTTTGAAGAAGCCCAACAGGTCATCACGAACTTAATAACTCAGCTAGAAGAAGCCAGAAAGACCGAAGAAAATCTTGAATATCAAAAGCAGTGTTTGGAAACCAACATAGCAACACAAAAGGAAGAAGTAGAAATGAGAAAGAAGATATTGACAGATCATCTTAAGCAAAGAACTAACGATCTAAACCAGCTTGAGGCAGAGTTTGGTAAAAAAGAGAAAGGACTTGAAGAAGAAATAATCACATTAAAAATTCATCTTGAAGAAGTGAAAATAACAGAAGAAGTCATGAAGTCTCAGAGAATGAAGAAAGAAGAAGAGGTTGAGAACCTTGAAAAAGAAGTTGTCACATTGAGAAGTAAGAAGGATTTGGGGGTAAATCATTGTGTAAGTCATCCAAGAACCACAGAGGAAGAGGGAGTGCTTCTGGTTTAGGAGAAACAACATGAAGAATCTCTAGTGATGAGGTAAGGTTAATCATTGATTTTGTGGGGGGCACAGGGGTTTGAATCAGGGTCAATTGGCATTGCCTGTATTCAATGATCATAGGACATTGGTATGTAAAATGATCTAAGGATTCACATAGAGAGCAAGGGAATCTCATACATTCGTTGACTGAAGTCGTGACATAATGGATGTCAGTGATGTTTGGTGGGGATGATGTAGTTGGATTGGGTTCGTGCTGGAATCTTTGGCGTACTGCTACTAATGTCTATCGGAAGTGAGGTAGCCCTGGGAAATGGTGTGTATAATGGCCATATTCTTAACATATGGTGCAAGCGAATTTGGTTCACAGTCCTTTGCTACTTATGTGAGGGGAGGTAGCGACAGTACTTGCTAAAGTGACGAATGGTGATGGTGTTTGATTGAGTTGAATTAGGTTACGTAACTCGGGTAGAGATGGGAATTTGTTGGTTGGGTGTCCATCTGTCTCACATAGCATGCAAGGAGGTTGGATGTGTGGGGGAAGCGGAGCTATGGGTTCCTTCTTCTTTCACTTTCCCCCAGTTGTGGCAGGGAGGTTAGTGAGTGGGGGTGTAGATGGTAGGGTGGGAGTGAGTATGGGAATCATCATTGGGATTCCTTCTATTTGAGGGGGAAGGTATGGTTGAGGAACCATCTCTAGTGGATGTAAATACCAAACTGGGATTGCCAACACCATATTAGGGAGGGTAAGCATTGTGGCTACTTAGAAAGCTTGTACGCCTGATAGAGGGTAAAAGAAGGGGATTTGAGTAATGGCTTGGGGAACTGTCTCCCAAACTGGGATATGGCCTTGGGGTGAGGTGAAATTGCGAACTAGTGGAATCGATGAGTTCGTAGGAGGCTCGTGAGGGAGGGCTCTACGACTAGTGGGACGTCAGATATGAGAGAATCCTCCCTGGGAGGAAGGATATTCTCAATGTTAGTTCCTTTGGATGATACGACACATATCTGATTGTAAGGATGAAGGAGCGGTGGTGCACCATGGTAAGTTCCTAACAATGATGGGTCTTTAAAAATTCCAGGACCCATTTCGATGAGTGGGTATGCTTCATGATTAGTGTGGATGAGAGGGAGAACGCTATCGATGTTGGCAGAAGGGTTAGGCTCATAATGTGAAACTTGGTCAATTGTAATGATCTTCCCGTTATGGGGGAACATCATGGTTCAAAATATGGAAGAGACAACTTCCTTAATAGCATACATGTAGCTATGGCCGAACAAGATATTGTAATCGAGTGGGGCATCAATAACTTCAATGTCGATGAGAATAGTCTTACCCCCGAGTTCTACAGGGACATTTTGGAAGAGTCCTTCAGGAGAAGATGGTCATCCGTCATAAGCTCTTAAGGTAATGGCAGATGGTATGAGTTCAGGGGAATCATGTTTTTTCCATACAAACTTGGACATGATGCATGTGGATGTGCCTTCATCGATGATGCATTGATGAACTGTGATGTTTCGAATTTTCACTGGGATTTGAAAAGCGACGAGAGCGGGGAGACGAGGCTCTCCACTGTTGAGATCAAATGTGTTGAGTTGAGTATCCACGGGTCGACTACCCCCAAGGCGGAAAGTAATGATTTCCGCTGAGTGGGACAAGTTTGAAGGACTTCTAAGACTGGCATGGCAGCCTAGGACTATGCTAAGTCATCGACCAAACTGTATAAGCTACCCTAGCCTGCGGGTTGTGGACATTCTTACACAATGGGATGCGAGGGATGCGAAGAGGTGTTTCCGCGTTAGGGTGAGGGATTATTAAAGGAGGTCCTGTTGGTGCTGGGGTATTTTATGGGGGAATGGGAAGAGACTCAACGGGTGCACGGTATTTACGATTATGTGTCTGAAGAAGGGCTTCTTCCTCACTAGTGAGGAGGATAGTATGATATGCAGGATTGTTCAGGTTGAAATATGGTCCCAACTGTGGTGGGGTGGGCTGCATGTCCTATTGGGTATTCATCACACCCTAGTGTGGAATGGGGTTTTATAGCATGGCTAGGGGTGGTTGTTGCACGTATTATTGTGGGGCCTACTGAGGGGCAGGCGGTGCTGGAGTATGTGGTCCATTCACTGAGTCTTTCATCCATTTAAAATCAATGATTTGGGGGCAATGATGAGTATAATGACCAAACTCACCGCAAAGGGCACAAGGGAAGTTGGTTCGAAGATTATTGTTATTTTTCCCTTGACGTCTGTTGTTTCCTCCTTGGGGGTTCTGATTCCCTTGGTTCTGGTTGCCCCCAGTAGGTTGGTTCTGTTGGGGGTGATTCCCGCCTTGACTCGGGTTGTTATTGTTTCGGTTTTTTCCTTTATTTTTGTCATTATTCGACGGATGGGTCGGATTTGCCGTATTCAGCTGTTCGAAATTTTGATATTACTGAATGGGAGAGGGTTGAACAAAATTCACCCCGGCGTGAGGGTGTCCTTGTGGTCGAGCCATGGGATGGGGAGGGCTAGGAAATGGAAAGTATGGATTGTTTTGTGGTAATGATCCGTAAGGTACATAGTAAGGCATGGTGCCTTCACTAGTACTTAGAGTATAAGCTGAGGTAGAGGGAGTACCCGAACTTGTTTGGATAGGTGGGTGTATTGTGGGTCTCTGCGGTGGCCCACTGATTAGTGGAGGAAGAGCAAAAGGGTATGGTTGTTGATAAGAGGGTGGAGGGTAATAAGAGGTTCCCCCATATGTCGACGGATATTGAGGTGTGCCATACATTGGTGGTTGTTGGGGTTGTGGTGCGTGGTGTTACCAATCAATCTGTCTGCTGAGTGAGACATCCTGGGTTTATCTTGGCCGAATGGCACGGGTTTTGGGAGATTAGGAAGTACTGTGTACAAGTACCCTGATTGAGAATAGATGAGGTCGTATTGTTGAGCCTTACTGATGACTTCTTCTTCTGATTGAGGGAAGGTGGAAGCCACATCTTTACCGAGGAGTGAGACAAGTTATCTGAGAAACCAATAAAGACATTGTTGTTTGGTGGTTTCTGCTTTGCACAAACTACGTCATCGACGCCACTCGTGAATGTGATCAGTGATATGTGTGGCTGAGGTTTGTTTAAAATTAGAGAGTATTTCAAGACCATTGTCATGGCAGATTGGTAATTGGAAGAAGGTCAAAAATGCTTTGGCCAAGGACTCGAAAGTTGCATGGGACCCCGACTTTTCATCTACATACCATTTGGTTGATGGGCCAGTGAGTGTGCGTTGAAATAATCGTAGTCGGATGGAATCATCCATAATGCTGTTGGAAGAGCACCATAAGTGGAAAGTCATGACATGGTTGGAAGGGTCATCGCCTGCCTTGCCTTCAAACTTGGGGATATCTGAAGGTAGTTTGGTAGGCATTGCAGGCCATGTGGGGTCATGCAATATAGGATCATTTGTGAGTTTGCTTAGATCCGGTATGTTAAGAGAGGCCAAATATGGCATCTGGAGTGGTGGCAGAGGATTAGTTCCAGCCATGGTGTGAGTGTTCTGTGAACCTGACCCTTGAGGAGGGCTAGGTGGCTTGGTACTTCCCCCTTGAGAGGAAGTTGCCCCCCTGCTTCCGTGTAAAGGAGAGAAAGTGGACGGTGGAATTTGGGAATTGGACCCAAGTAAGGTGGAACCAAGCAAAGCTGATCCTAAGACAGTGGCACTCACACTGCATAGGGTGTGAGAAGGTGGAGCCGATGAGTTGGAAAGACTAGGAACTCCCCCTAAAATAGGAGGGAGGTTCAAAAAGCATTTGGAATGACGGGGGTTCTTTGGGTCCCCTATGATGTCCGATTAGATGAGTGGATGTGTGCGGATGGTGGTGAGAGAAATAAATAAATAAGAGCGTTTGCTGTAATTTTTGAACTTTACACGATATATATATCTAAATCAAATGTAATAAGAAGTGCATCATACACAAAGTGTTTTGATAAAGAAGCATATATGTGGGTAAGTGGGTTTTGTCCGCGTGGGGGATCAAAGAAAACAAATGCTTGTGTCCTAAAAGATGTAACGCCCTTCCTCTCAAATAGCACTGGACCTTCCAATAGTACTCAACAGTGGGGTCTAAAGTCACCAGAAGAGAAACTAGTGAAAGATGAAGTAATCAGTTATAATGAGGGGTAGAGGGGGCATATCCCGAAAGAACTGACGATATTTCCCAATAGCCACAAAAAATCCGATCAAGGTGCAATTGCAACCCACAATTGCCACCTGGGTAGATGTCCTAAAATTTGTTCACTAGGTATCTCGGTCAAAGTACGACATTTAGATTTTTGGCCTAAGAAATGGGTCATGGGCTGGATCCCGTCCGAGAGGTGGGTGCCTCAAGGGGGGACACATAAAAAAACTGGACCTCGGCCTTCAACACTTCATGGGTATCTCCCTGCCTTATGGTGTTAGGAACACTTGACTTGGAGGATTTAAAGTTCCCTATTTGACAACTTCTATTGTTTTGAAAATGTGAGAACTAGATAACGGGGAGTTATTTGGATGCCTATCCCTGAAATCCTACCTAGACTAAAAGATTTCTTTTGGCACCTCATGTGGAGGAAAACTTAGTGAGTTTTTAGAAAAAAATTATATGTGGTTGTTTAAGNACCCTTCACGGGTATCTCCCTGCCTTATGGTGTTAGGAACACTTGACTTGGAGGATTTAAAGTTCCCTATTTGACAACTTCTATTGTTTTGAAAATGTGAGAACCAGATAACGGGAAGTTATTTGGATGCCTATTCCCAAAATCCTACCTAGACTAAAAGATTTCTTTTGGCACCTCCTATGGAGGAAAACTAAGTGAGTTTTTAGAAATTTTTTATATGTGGTTGTTTAAGAGATTGGGGGTGTGAGCCAATCTCGTTGAAATTAAATGGGAGTGGATAGTTTCATCAAGAAAAGGGTGGGGTGTTTCAGAATCCCTTTGGAGGAAACTTACTTTGACCTCCACATTTCAAGAGGAAAACTATGTGAGTGATAAGTGAATTTTGTGTGTGAATGAGTGAAAGTGTGCCAATGTTTTAATGAATTAGGTGTCACCTTGATGCATCTGGACTTCACTTGGTCCTTACAAGTGTTGATTACCTAATTAACTAAATGCCTTTGGTACAACCTTGTGTAATTCAAAAGTCCTTAGGAAACTAACATGTGGACATGTGGGTCCTTTACTATTCCTTTAACTCCCTATTGTGATTTAATCTAAGAAATCTTTGAAACTATGCTAGATTGTGATCATGTGGGCATGTATGGGCCCGTTACAAAACCTTTAAACTTCCCTAGTGATTTAATATAAGAAAGTAAATTTCAACACTATCCTATCTTTGTAGCATGTGGGCATGTATGGGCCCATTACAATCTTGAGATGTGTTTGAAAAATAAACTAAGAGGAGTCCCGAGGGGGCTGTTGTCCTCTCCTAAAGGTTTCAATCTTTTAAAGGGAGATGAAATTGTCCTACAACCTTTTTCTGATTCTCAAGGTCGCTTTGAAGTGCGAGAGAAGAGAATACTAAACGATTGTTATCCAACTTATGGTCCCAATGCAATCTTTATGTGATTACAAATGATTCCAACTTATACACTTAGTCAAAGAAAGCCATCCATGTGGAAAAATGAAAGCAAAAGAGGAAATAATGATTTTAAGCCCCCTAAGTGCCTATGTGTTTTGACTAATCCCTTTATATGGAGAGGGAAATAAGTGTGGTGAAGATTACAACATGCATGAAATCATTTTTAAGAAGGATAGGGGCCTTTCCCAAATCACAAAAAGGCTTACAATGTGTATTTTTATGCACAGGTGCATGGGTCTCAGAGTAGACAGAGGTGCACTGAGCACCAATGCGCAAACCGAAACAGAATTTTGGGCGTAGGTGTGCAGAGGGCGCTGAACAATGCAGTAACTTTGGTGAACATGCGCACGATGTGCGACTGTGGGCCAATAAACCAGTGCACACCTGTCACGTGGCCATGAAGAAAATTTCGAATGGAATTCTCTCAATTCAGCTTTGAATTGGATGTTTTGCAGGTCGACATGGGCCGATTAAGGTACCTGCAGGTTAATTAAACCAAAAGAAGAGCTAGAAAAACCCAAATGGGGTAGGAAATTGATACTTTTCCTCAGTGGAGTCGCCAATCTGTTGCACCTCTTTTGTCACCTAAATGAGAAAAATAGAGGTGCTTATAAGCTTAGTTGGGTTAGCTAAGAAACACAACAGTAAAGGAAAGGGTTAGAAAAAGAAACATAAAAGACTAATCTAAGAATTAAACTAGAAAAGGAAAGAACAACTAAACTGTTGAGCATAAGGACATAAGAACAAGAAACAAACAAGACTCATGTCACCAATGGTAAGGATTATATTAGTGAAAAGAAAAAACCAAGAATAAAGAGGACTTTGGGTCCCTTCTTCCTCCAAGGGAGGGCTCTTGGACCCCCACAACCAAGCTCTTCTTACAACTTTGAAACTTGAAAGAAATGGTGAAAGAATCCCAAGCTAATCCACTCAAGAGGTGAGATGGATTGCCCAAATGTAATGATGCTAGTATGCTCTTGATGAGAAAAGAGGATTCCCCAAGAGAATAGCAACAACATAACCTTGCAAATGAATTCCTTGAAAATGTAGTGAACCCATGGACTTGTTTTATAGCACCACTTCGAGGTATTGTGCAACCAACTTTTAGTGTGAAAAGGGGTTGTTTAGGGCATTTTTAGGTCTTTGACCAACCACCCAGTCGGATCCAGCCAAGATTTGGATGTCAAATCAACTTGGAAGCTGAACCAGAAGTGGGTGGGAGGCCGACCAATCTCGTAAATGCGTCATTCTTAGGTCTGCGCGGCTTTTAGCGACCACAGTCGCGCATCGTGCGCATGTGCGTTTTTCATGCGTTTCTGTCTTGCGCATGTGCGCGCGCGCCCTATGTAGTCACAACACACCTTAATTTTATAACTGGTTGTATAGTTTAGAACCTTTTGGAAATGCTTTTGTGGTAATTTTGGTCCATGGGTGACCTCATAACTGTTTGAAGATGCTGGATTCTTGTAACCATTTGCGGACGAAATTTTAGTGATAACAATGATCATAATCAATCAAGACAAAAATTCAGAAGGACTACCCCACAAAGAAGATCATTCATTCCTGGGTATGCAAATTTATTTTATGGTCATTGTTTTAATTGTACTAACTTTGGACATAAGGTTGCAGATTGGAGGGATTATAAAAGAAATGTTCAAGCAAGAAGTGCCTATGTGGCCGCACGTAATATTGAGTGTTACAAATGTCATAACTATGGACACATAACCAGTTATTATAGAAGCATGATCAATACTTCCATGAAAGAGAATATTGATATCAGATATAAGAAAGTATGGATAAGAAAAAAAGAAGAATAGGTGAACAAAGACCAGGTACCAGAGATCACAAGATTGGCAATAAAACGAGATGAAGAAAATTCTACAGAGAAAAAGAAATATGTCAGATACATAAAGGTTTTGAAAATAACTGAAAGAAAGGAAGGGCAAGTAAATAAGGAATAGGTTCAAGAGATTGTACTTTCAGGCATTGTAGTGAAAGATGAATCCACAGATAGAAAGAAAGAAGTCATAACTCAGAGAGATAATGAATCTACCCATGAAGATGATGATGAATCTACCAATGAAGATGATGATGAATACACATCAGAGTAGGAATTGTTCTGAGCCATCCGACTTAGAGACTCCCAAGTAATATGAATATTAGATAGGGGGAGTCTATGTGATAACTGTGACAGACCAAATAACCATCCTTCGAGCAGCTTGCAGAGTTTGAGAAGATAGATTTAGAGCATTCAATTAGCAGAAGTATAGTTTGATAATATAATGATAAATGGGTTAGCATTATGGACAGTTGTGCAAGTATAGTCTTGGACAGTATGGACAAAGATGGATTCATAAGAACACTTAGCAGGTTTGGATAGATATATGATAGTGGACAAGAGCATGGATTCATAAATTGGTTCAGAGAGTGGTTCAAAGACAAAGGAAAATTATCGTAATGGATGATAATTACACAGGAAATGGCTCAAACAATGCTAATGGATTAAAAATTGACAAATGTTTTTTGGACACAGGTAGTGCATACATCAGTTCACATTCAAAACAGAGTAATGCTTAGAAACAACACTAAAAAAAATCCCTACGAGCTATGGAAAGGAAGACCAACAAATGTGAAGAACTTCATAGTTTTTGGAAGCAAATGCTACATCAAAAGATAAGATGGCAGAATGGGAAAGTATGACTCTCGTGTGGACAAAGGAGTACTTGTTGGTTACTCAAGTACAAGGAAAGCATACAAGTGTTACAATCTAAGATTGAACAAAGTTGTGGAAAGAATTAATGTAACAATTAATGAAACAGGCATACCAGAATCAAAGGAAGAAAATGAATTAATGAAACAACCCTTAGAAGAAGAAGCAGAGGATGAAAAGGAAGTAGAAGAGGAAGATGAAGAGGAAGTAGAAGAGGAAGTAGAAGAGGAAGAAAAGGAAGTACAAGTGTCTCCAAAGACACCCAGTAAATGAGTACAGAACAATCATCCTTCGGATTAGATTATCAGAAACAAATATGCAGGTGTTGAGACTAGAAGAAGATTCTGTTCACCAGAACAAACACACCTAGTACTCTTATGTACAATTGAACCAAACTATTTTGAAGAAGCTAGGAAGGATTAATTTTGGAATAAGGCCATGGATGAAGAATTGGATCAAATAGAGAAAAATGACACTTGGGAATTGGTTCCAAGACAAAAAAATAATAATGTGATCGACACAAAATGGATTTTCAAGAATAAATTAAATGAAGATGGACAAGTTACAAGGAGAAAATCTAGATTGATATGTAAAGGATATGCTCAGATTGAAGGAATCGACTTTGAAGAGACATTTTCCCCAGTTGCCAGAATGTAAGCAATCCCTTTTCTTTTATCTTATGCATGCTCCAAAAATGTTAAAGTATATCAGATGGATGTAAAATCATCTTTTTTGGGGGGAACTTGAAGAAGAAGTCTACATTGAACAAGGGTTGTGGGCCCACAACTAGAAGGATTTCAATTGTCAGAGAACACAGATTATGTGTGCAAATTAAAGAAGGCCTTGTATGGCCTAAAACAGGCTCCTAGAGCATGGTACTCCAGTCTGGATAAGTATTTGCAGTAGGCAGGGTTCAGAAAAGGAAGTGCAGACAACAACCTTTACATCAAGGTTAAGCCAGAAATTTGCAAAATATATGCAGAAAGAATTTGAAATGTTGCTACTTGGAGAATTATCCTTCTTTCTGGGACTTCAGATACGTCAAATAAACCAAGGAATTTTTATTTCTCAAACCAAGTATATCAAAGAAATGCTAAAGAGGTTTGGAATGGAAGATTGCAAACCGGTTATCACTCCCATGCAAACCAGTTGCAAGTTGAGCAAAGATGATGATTCGAAGTCTACAGATCAAAGGCAATACAGGTCAATGATTGGTAGCCTATTATATGTGACAACATCCCGACCAGATGTAATGCAAGCATTTGGACAGGTGGCACAATTTCAAGCAGCACCAAAGGAATCACATGTATTAGTAGTGAAGAGGATTTTCAGATATCTCAAAGGAACAAAAGAGTTTGGGCTATGGTATCCAAAAGGAAAGGATCTATCACTACTTGCCTAGACGTAGGTTGAGCATGTTATATTGATGACTGAAGAAGCACCAGTGGAGCAACGTTCTACTTGGGTGAGTTCTTAGTATCATGGATAAGCAAGAAACAATCATCGGTATCTCAATCTACAGCCGAGGCAGAGTATATTGCTGTAGCAACATGTTGTACACAAGTTCTTTGGATGAAACAAACTTTGATAGATATACAGGTTGAGTATGATATACCCATTCCAATATATTGTGATAATACAAGCACCATTAGTATCTCAAAAATACTCAGTGATGCACTCCAAGACAAAGTAAATTCCAATCAAGTATCACTTTCTACGGGAACAGGTTGTAGAAAAGAACATCAGAGTTGAGTATGTGGGCACAAAAGAACAAGTGGAAGACATATTTACAAAACCACTT
>JASDQU011246251.1:32250-44903 GCA_032191745.1 Picea mariana | reverse complement strand
AAATTCCAAATAGACTGCTCCAATGGCTTCAAAACGTCCAAAAACCCCTAGCTGGGCTTTTCCGGCACCTCATTTGGCCAAAAATTGAAGAAGATAGGCTTCCTGGAAGTCCCCCCTTCAAACTTGTTGTCTCTGCATCTACAAAACACACCCTTGTTGGCTCAACCTAGCCCACACGCATATTTAAGCGTAAAAACTTAGCACCAGGTGCAACCGCACAACCGGTACAAACTGTCGAACAGTTACGCGCCAGCCTTTAACTACCAAGGCTCGTGGGCACATGGTCACCACACGACCGCGCGCAATACACAACAGGGCTAAAGTTCAAACCGTATACAAAACCGTAGGATTAAACCTGCGCACATACACATTGGTCACATGTTATATGTCAAACCGTGCACATTTCTAAATGGTTACAACATATATATATTACGGTGGGTTTAACTGCCCGTAGCATAGGTCGTATGCAATACATATATATAACCATGGGCCGAGTCTTAGCCCCGACCCGGTTCACGCCCCAATTCACATTTTTGTAAATTCAAATATATTACAACACATACATATGTTAAGTAACACATGCGGGCACACCGGTTGGGCAGCCTTTCCCAAGGCTTTACCCTGCCTGGAGGTCACATGGTCGACCCCTACCAAGTGCAAAGATTTTAATCCAATAAACATGTGACACGTGGCGGCCATTGATTGGGCCACGTGTCGCCATCCCATTCGTTGCCAACAAGCCATGTCACATGCCAGCTTTCTCAATAGCTATCTGCCACGTGTCGTACGGCCTGCCACGTCAGCGTCCATACGGACTGTACAGTCAGCACCCCTTTTTTTTGCCTGTTTGTAAATTTGAACAGAATGCGATATCTCTCGCTCCCAACATCCGTTTGAACCCAAATGAGTTGCGTTGGGTTCGTAACAATGAGGCTTATCCTCTCGTTTGATTTGAAGCGATTTTGAACACTTTGAATTTTTGAGCAAAATTTGATCCCCTGGATCACACTTGCAGAGCTAAGTGCAACTAGATGTAAAGAGCTTGTGTAGGGATTTGTGTTGTAACCTAACTCAGGGAAAGAGGATCTGGAAGAGTGCGCGCAGATTTCTTGTCCTATGCAGGGTAGGATCTTGTGGCTTTGTACATGTAGACGATTGACAGAAGACAATAAAGAGAAGAAGAGTTGGTGGATGTAGCCCCGGGCTGGGGGTGAACCACGTATATCCTATGTTGTGGTTGCTTTGTGCATTATGGTTGTTTTATTGTTCATATGATTAATTCTTAGTGCAATGATGTATGCTTAGATGAATATGATATCTTAGTGCCTAGTGATGTGAATAAGATGCAAGATTTGATCTATGTTGATGTGCTTAGTGCTTGAATGTGTTGGATCTTGTCGAATATTGCGCTGCTCTATAATTAGGGTTTATCTGCGCTGCAAACAAAGACTAAATACTAACGAAAAATAACTACTAAGTTCTATGTTAAGGTGTTTTAATCACATATCTATGTCCTAGCTAGGTTGCAGACATCTGAGTCTTGCAACCACCCCTGCCTCTACCTCGGGTGAGACTTCATCTGCTTCGCAGGTCGAAAGGGACGGTAGTTAGAGTTTTGTTGGTGCGTTGTTGAAGCGTTGAACCCTGGGTCTGCCCCTGTGCCCAACAAATGGTTCTGTTGTCGGGACCTAAAACTGTGATTGTTGGGAATTGAGGAAAAGAAACAAATCTTTGTGCATAGATCTGTTGCTTTAGTGCGCAGTACTCTACTTGAATTACGAAGCTTTGTACTAAGAGAGGAGGCATATCTTAAGAAAAGAGGTAAGATATGAAAGCTTTGTGCTCTGATAAAGGTAAAGTGAAATGTTTTTATTAACGAGGTAAGATCTGAAAGCTTTGTGCTTTGTTAAAGGTAAGATAAGTGGAAATTTTTATTTTGAAAGTATGGATCTAGGTATGTTTGATAAATTTTATCTTAATCTCAAAATTAGAGCACAACTAGATGAAAGAAGGTTTGATATGAGTAGATCTGATAGAAATAATGAAAGATGTGTTATTCCTATCCATAGAAAGAATGTTTGGACTAACTAATGGATGCAGGATCCTAGGAAGAATTTTTTGCAAGTTAGCTACCATGATCCTAGTGCACAGTACAAGAAAGGTTGGGGATCATTTAAGAGAAAGAGAGGATTAACTCTTTGTTACAGTTGCAGAACACCGGGACATCTTTCTAAGAAATGCCCAGGTAGAAGACCTAGTTGTCTTTGTTGTAAATCTATGGACCATGAAGTTCTGGATTGCCCTAGAATGATTGCTAAGGTTGAAAGAATGAATATGAGACAAGAAAACCTTGAGGAAGGCCAAGAAACTAAGATTGTGGTAGAACCCCATAAATAATCAGACACTGTATTACTACAAATGAAAGAAACCCTGAATGATCATAGAGATATCAACTTATCAGAGATCTTCAAAGAAAAAGAGTGCATAGAAACAAGAATAGAAGACTTCAACATAGACTGTGTTCTGGATGAGGAAACACAAATGAATATCATGACAGAAAGAACTTGGGAAATTTTAGGAAACCCTATTATGATTCATTCATTGGGTGGAATAGGATTATTTAGAGGAAAGATGATAACCCTATGTGGAAGACTTACCCAAACCTCTATGAGTGCTCATGGAACTTTGACAAAGGAAAAATTTGAGGTTGTTAAATTCATTGAGAACAACGCCCCATTTTCTATGTTACTAGGAAAACCCTAGATTGAGAAAGACCAGACCCGAAGAAAAGAAGAGAAATCTCTAGAATAGAAAATGAAAGAATTACAAAATTTCATGACTAGGAGGATAACGCACTTGATCGAAGAACAAGAGAACAGGTCGAAGTTGTTCAGAACCAGAAACTTGAATGTCAAAGTTGAAAGAACACAAGAAGACTTGAAACACCTGTCTGTGCAGGAAAGTAGAAAACCTACCCCAGACAGAGAAGAAGTATTTCCCTTGAACCCTAGTAAATACCATCAACGACGCGAAGTTGCTATGTCAAGAGGAGATAAGAATCAGAATGGAAAGAGGAATACTGAGACGCAAATCATAGGGAAGAAGGCTAGAAAGCTCAGCAAGAAGAAAGCAAAGCTGGAGAAATTATAGGAAGTTGCAAAGAAGACTTCGCAAAAGGAAGGTATCTAGAATTTGAACTTCACCGAAATATCAGAGCAGCTCAGATTGGCACTTCGACATGGCAGAACGATATGACCGTTGGAGGCATTATAACCATTAGATTGACATTCCCGAACGGTTAGAACAACAATTACGATTGGAAATCTCACCATCGGACCGTTGGGACCACGCCATAATGGATAGAACTGCATTGATGAAGGTCTCTTGTTCGTTGGAGGGATCTGTTACATCGTTGTCTACTTATTCCGTCGATTGTTGCACCAAGAACACTTTCGCGAATTGTATCTGAGCCAACCAGAGAACTCATTGTTACCGCACTGTGTTTATTGAGATTTTTCCACCTATTCCATTGTATTGAGCATTTGTTCATCAACCTGAGTTATCCGATCTCGAGCGTGCATGTCGAACGAACTCAGCGCCATAGAAAAGTCTGTCGAAGAATTTCTAATCGACCTTATGGTTGAGAAGGTGATGTTTGTCAGAATTCAAGCTTCATCGATGCAAGGAGTGCAAGCCTCCCCGTCGACCGCTCGTGAATCTGGACCATCTTGAGATATAACTGAGAAACACACCAAGCATCGAGATGACTTGGCGAATGTGAAGTTAATCCCATCCATCCTGCCCGACTACATCTCGCCTCTGGTCGACGCGGTGAATTGTAACAGTGTCCCTAGGGACTTTGACTACACCTTGCTTACTGTGTACCTCCCGAAGGGAATACGCACAGGCAAGCCTCAACCAGATAAGATCATGACACTAAAGATCAGTGACTTCAACCTAGTGGATTGCAAGAACTTCATCATGCTCACCCCTCACAGGTATCTGACTAGGACGAAGGGGAATAAGTTGAGGATAATCCCCCAACCATGGACTATGGACATCATGCAGTTCACTATCCTGAACGTAATGAAGATATCCCATTTCGGAAGGCACCATGAGGTTAACACGTGCGTTAAGCTCCTGCTATCGAGCTTCCATGGCGGTTATCTGTGGCTAGATAGAGGCATCACCATCAACCCGGTCCTGATCCATCGAATCACTGGATTGACCATGCAAGGACCAAACCCACAAGAATTTTACCTAGGAAAGGCTGCAGACCGCACCTTGGCACAAAAGATTAAAGATACCTATGACTATGTGAAGAAGGGGAAGCGAGGATACAAGGTAGCCTCCATCCAGAATGGTGCAGTGCGCCTTGCTTGCCAGTTGATTGCTGGTAAGATAGTCTGGAAGAACAGACCCACGTAGGTCACAAGGTTTGTTGTTGACCTCGCAGGAAAATGTGTGGAAGGGATACAGATGAACTGGTCAAAGTACTTAGTTAACCAGTTAGACCAAGACTACCGTGAAGCTCAGGATCAAGGCTATGAGTTCCATTTTAGTTGGTTACTAATATACATTGCATTCATAGCTTGGGAGATGTTGGAAGGTGTGGCCTTCCCTGAAATAGAGCCACCTGAACCCTTAGCCCTGAAGTTCACCTCACTCTGGTATTCGAGCGACATGGGAAAACAAAGGCCTTTGACGAGCTTAGAGAAAAAGGAGGAAGACCCAGTGGAGCATCAAGTAGCCCAGCTTGTTGAAGCCATCCAGCAGCTTCAATAGAGAATAGAAGACCTAGAGATACAAACAGTGCCAAGCACTCCGTAGGATGTGCGAGACCAAAGAGAAGCCACTGCCTGGAGCACAGTTGAGAGGATCAAAGCATTAGCTTTGGAATGTAAACAACTTAGTAGTAGAAGTGTGCAGACTTATGAGAGACTTACCGAAGACCCTGACCTAAAGACACTGGAGTCACAACTCCAGAAGGAAAAGTAGCAAGCAGTGACAGTACAAGCGCAGTTGAAACTCTTGTCAGCAGTTGAGAGGATGAAAAGATACCAGGAACAGTGCACTGCTTAGAAGTAGGTCCACACCATATAGGGAAAATTCATGGAAGTGACTCAGAAGCTCCAACCAGTCCAGGACAAAGCTTGCCAACTGTTTGAGGAGATTGAAGGCCGAGGAGAAGAGCTGGAACAAGTAGTCACTGCATTCAAACAATGATTTTCATGACAGCTTATATGAGGGACATCATTTCTGGAGGACCACAGCTTATAAGATCTTCAGAGCTGGGTGTTTCTGGCCCAGCCTTTTTACTGATGTTTGTGCAAGGATTAGAGCTTGTGTCAAATGCCAAAAGTTTTCTAGAAAGAAACAACTCAAATCTTTGTCTTTGAAACCTGTAGTGGCTTCTGGACCTTTCCAATAGTGGGGTCTTGACTGCATTGGGGAAATCCATCCGGCCTCAAGTGGTCAGCACAGGTGGATTTTGACTGCCACTAATTATTTCACCAAGTGGATAGAAGCCATTCCTAGAAGGAGCTCCTCCCACAAGGTAATTATTAGCTTTCTTGAGGATATCATGTTCATATTTGGTTGTCCAAGCATTATTGTTACAGACAATGATGTCTCCTTCAAAGATGAACCATTGATCAAGTTCTGTGAACTGTATGGGATTACATTAATCCATTCTACTCCTTACTACCCCCAAGGAAATGGTTTAGTAGAGTCCTCTAACAAGAGCCTCATAAATATCGTCAAAAAATTGTTAGAAGACAACAAGAAAGCCTGGGAATCAAAGATGAAATTTGCATTATGGGCTAACAGAGTTACAACAAAGAGGTCACTGGGTGTTTCCCCATTTCAGCTTGTATATGGGGTTGAGGTTATTTTTCCTACTCAGCTTGCCTTGCTTGTGGAAAAATTCCTCCAGGACTACCAAGGAGAACCTGATGATATGGTCAAGAGGATACAACAGTTGGTAGAAGTACAACAAGTTAGGGAGAACCTTCTTGATAAATCTCAGGATCACTAGCAGAAAATAAAACGAACCTTTGACAAGAGGGCAAGAAGGCAAGAAAGGAATATTTTCAGCTGGGAGATCTGGTGCTCAAGTGGGATGCCCCCAAGCAAGACAAAGGAAAAAATGGTAAATTCGAAGCCTTATGGATTGGTCCTTTCAATATTTCTGAAGTATTTTCAAATAACACCTATAAGTTGCAGAGCTTGGAGGATTTTGAAGTCTTTAGTGGCCCTGTCAATGGGCATTTTCTGAAGAAATGTTTTTTTTAAGCCATGATTGGATTTCCACCATTGTAATTACCACTTCCTTCTTGTTTTTTGTTTGAATAAGAGACTCCATGACCCAAACGCTAAGGCACTCGAACTACACATTATTAGCAGCTCGCAAGAAGCATGTCATCCCCTGTGGAAACAAATGTTATCACATGAAGTTGTCCAGGGTCACAGTTGATAGCTAGGAGCACAGGCGAGCGGGCAAGTGCAGTTTGCAGCGGAGGAGATCCCCTGTACAGTTCAGTTTAGCACCACCTCTAAACGCGGTTGGAAGGATCCCACAATTGGCAAGCGGATAAAACTTTGGCGGGGGCGCTAAAATAGTCGGTGCACCCAGATCACGGGTCACTATCATATCAATAGCCCCCAATCATTTCGGCGCCAAAAGATGCACGAACGTTAAAATCCAAAGGCAGGCCGAAATCCTAACCACGGTTTTGCGAGGAGGCTACGTGGCGGAAGAGGGTGCATTTTGGGCCTGAAAGTGATGTGGGCCCAAACCGCTTCCCGCAACCCTGAAATCATGTGCACATATGATGTCTTATCCAACAATGATAGGTGGCCACCCGATAGTCGTCCCGTCGTGCTCCAATACTGAGAAGGATTCAGTTAATGAGAAGGGACTGGTAGTTGAAACCTCAGATCAGTCCATAAATATAAAGCATGGAAATTATGGCTAAGGAAACAAAGTTGTCAGCCCAAGGTACAACAATGGACGGGTTCTTCTTGCAAGCCCATACTGAGCCAAGTTTGCGTCTCACGGGAGGAAACACGCACAGTCTGACAGAAGGTTGCACAAATGTAAAGCTTTGAATAAGATGGCCATATTACACTCCTGGCAGTTGTGAACTGAACCTATTATAAATAGATCAGTTCTAGATTTTGTTATGGTCGTCAACTGTTTGAGCAAAGCTCCCTATTTTGTAATATTTTGATAACAAAGTTGTTATTTGGTTTTGTATGTGACTTGATACTTTCTCATTAATAGAAGTCAGTTTCTTTCATCATCTTGTTTAATCTGTATTGAAACACTCATGCATTGGGGATACAAATGATGGTTGTAGTCATATTGTGATGTAGGTTTGATTACAGTATTGTTGTGATCGGTTTCAGTCAATTTCTTTGTTATCTTGTTTCTTCTTATGTTGAAATGCTCATGCATGGAGGACACATACGAGTTGTTGTAGTCACATAGTAATGGAGGTTTGATTATTATGTTACTGTGATATATTTCAGTGTCTGAAACTTAAGTTCAAGAGTGCTCTTGTGCCTGAGTTTTTCTCCACCAAGTTGCTTGAAAGTTGGATGCCCATGGAAGACTTGTTCACCTTTCTCACTAAGTCTTCCCTTTGCTCACCTTTAACCTTAAACGACTGACTGAAGTTAATGAGGACCTCATTTCTCTATACATTTCTTGTCCAGTTTCTGTGTTCAAACATTCTTGTACTGAGTTTTGTCCATTTTACCTCCACTCATAAACCTACCTCCACAAACATTTTGATGGGTACTAATATTATCCTCTTGCAGTCTGAGAGTGACTCTTAGTGCTAACAGGAGGGTGATGCATCCTTCAACCATGTCGTTATCATTTCTGATACTGCACATTCTGAACAAGAGAGAGTTTTACTATCCCTGAGTATTCTCCCTCCAAGTCCTAGAGAAGTTCTCTTTGATTGGGATGGTCTTGTGGGGTATCCAATGCCTTCGCCTATGTCCTTTCAAGTATGATACATCATCTGATATATCACGGAGATGGTAACCTCTACTATCACTTTATCCTCCTCAACTTGGAGAGATTTGGGTTTTCCCAAGATGGTGTCGACTATTCGTAAGATACTGACATTTCACAGAAGTCCAACACGGGAGCCTTGGCCTCCCCCGTGACTTGTCGCCTAGAAACTCCCAAGTGAGTCTGAGTTAATCTCTTTTCCAACTCGTCTAAAAAAGTGAAAAGATTTTCGAGTGAAATTGTCCCTTTCACACTCGTTAAATTGGACTTGAAAGGTCATGAGTCCTAGTTAAGCTCTTTTCTGAATCGTTTTCAAAAAGTGAAAATATTGCCAAGTGAACTTGTCTTTTTCACACTCGTAAATTGGATTTGAAAGGATGTCTATTTGGTACAAGTGTATCCCTTTTTCACACCAAATAGACTAAGATTATGAAAAAGGACATGTTTTGGTGTTAAGTTGTGATTGCATCTCATGCCCTTGCTTGCAGTATTTGAGCCTATAGTCGTTTCTCGCTCTGTGTTATAAACCATTTGCCTCAGCAGTTCTGCATCCTCAACCAAGCAGAGCCTCATTTATATCCTTTGCAACTTGACACCCTATACCCAAGAGGGAACATTCCCCCGAGTGTCCATCTTCCGCATGCACCTCCTTGCATTGAGCATAGGTATGTTCCACTGCTGGAACTATTTTTGCTTACTTGCGACATGCATTTCCTTCTATGTATCATAGCATTCATTTGACTATGAAAAAACAAAAAAAGACAGGTGGTAAGGGAGTATTATCTTATTTTTCAGCAGTCGTGTCGCCTTTGAACATAGCACAAAGTTATTGAGTCCACTTATCATCATAATTTTGGGTTTAGCATGGCCTTAGGAAGTTGAGCTCATTACATAGATTTTTCTCCCCCGACTGGTTACTCTTCCAATCCCTATGGAGAGTTTGAATGATGCCTCCTACATCCCATGGTTTCATCGTTGAGTCTATGCTGCCATCGTCTTCCATATGTATCATGCTCTTATTCAAAGGATGTCTATCAACCTGTGTCGACCATTCCTCAGAACTCTTGACTTTGCATGTCGACCATTCCCTCAGTTTTTCTCAGAATCACATGAAGTTGTAGTCCTATTACACACCCTGGTCCTAATTTCCTCATTTGTAGGTAACCTCGAACCCAACAATCGACATTTCATCATTGGTCGTTGACTGGGTGGTTTCCCTTATGTTCGACGACAAGACATCTATTCACACATTGGGATTCGTGCAGTGTCTTGGAAGCCATTAGCCTTATTGGTGGTTTCCTCGCCTTTGTTAGTAGTTTTCCTCATTGGTTGTTATTCAGAGGGTCTTTTTCGTTTACCGCTTGCAATTGGCACACGCGAAAGACGCACAGGGTTGTGGGTTCATGAACATGTTCTTCGCCCGATTTCCTCCAAATCATCAAGCTCCTTCTTTGTACCTCGTGCTGAATTATGAGAGATGCCTTAATGCTCTCCTTCCATCTACTTCAGCTCATCTATTCTAGAAACGAGACCTAGAGTCCTATGAGTACCTAGAGGCTTGCAATCATTAGTGGCAGTTTCTTTCGCCATCGACAGTTGAGAATACACCAATGTCTCTTGATCGATGGATTCTTCAAGTGTTCAACCCCGACTCCTTTATTCACACTTGTAAGAATGTACCCGGTGCCTCGATACCTACTTTCATCATCGGTAGGTTGTCCTACATTTTTTAACGGTATACCTCAATGACCAATAATCAAATGAAGTCTCATTGTGTTCGACCTCAACTCCTTTATTCACACGATGTAGACTTGCACCTTTGGCGAATTGTGTAAAAGACTTGAAGACATCAATATGTAGTCGCAACTTTCCTGATTTGTTGCTACCTTTTCATTGGACCAATACCTGTGTGACTTCAGTGATCATGGGAGATCAGATTGTACTACATTGTATATAGATATCTTCAGATCGGTTTTGAGACTAGTTTTACTGGGCCTTGTTCATGACTATGACAACCTTTGACATGTAACCGCACTTGTATTTGCCTATTCATGGCCATGGACAACTGTTTGGTATATTTTCACATGGATCTGCAATGTAATTCAAATTGGCGGCCATGTATGCAAAGTCAGTACAGATTGTAATGAACAACTAGTTCTTCCAGCTGGGTCCCCATTACTCCACTTCTGGGTTTTATAATGTATTTTGGCCATCGCAGATACTCTTCTGACCTCACACATTAGGGGGCATCTGTTATAGCAAGATTTGTCTCACCCCATGCAATCTTGCACAGAAGGCCTTTTCTCATTTCCCTATGCAGACTTGTCATCCCTTTTTGCAAATCCCAAAGCTAAAAAAATAATTTTTTCACATATACGCACCTTGCCTACTATACAACATGCGTATACGCAAGTTGCACCACTACATCCTGCGTACAACGAGAAATGTGCCCAAAATTGAAACAAGGTGTCAAGTTTCCATGTCACGTCACTAGATCAATGATCCTTGGCCTTCCATATACTGGAAATGTTCCAACTCGGCCCTTCAGTTCCACTTGAAGGCTATAAATGGGTCAATTCCGAGCTATGGAAAAGAGGAGAAAGAATTCAACTTTGAAAGAAAAGTTACTCTGGAGGAATTATTCACTTCACATTGAGTCTGCATCCCTTTATCCTTTAAGTCTGAACACGGTGTTCATCCCCCAAGCTCTTCCCTTATTGATTGAAAACTTCATTGTCTCTCTTATATAAGCTTGACTTTGGTGAAGGATTGAAGTGGTTTAGGCCCAGCTGGAAGGAACTTAGTTTCTCGGTTCCGAACCGTGCTGACACGGAAGTCTGTAACTTATTCACTTTTGTTGATTATATCTTAATAGAAATACTCTTTTCTCGTCCAATTGATATCTTGCAAATATTTGAATTATTATTCCATGGGCATATTTGTTATGAATGTTGATGGATTATGCTATTGAATGTGCTAACATTATATTTTATTGTCATATGATTGTGTTGCTTGGTTGTTGAGGACTAGTTGAAGGTGTATTGCTTTGGATCAAGTGCTCAATGGTGGACTTCATCGAATGTCCTGACGAGGTAGGATTTTTATCTTGTCTTGCTAGCATATTCGTTTATATAGCATACTTGAGAATAGAGTTGATTTCTACAGTGATTTCTGTCTGTTGTGGTTTACCCCTAGCCATAGAGAGATTTTCCTTGTAACAATTACTAGTGAAGATATGTTTAACTCCTGACCTATAAAGAGTCTAGAGGTATCAAATCTCTCAAGGTGCAAACTTTTAACCTTTCTTCAAGTTTTGCATTCTAAAAAATATTTGCACCTTGAGAGATTTGATCAAATCTCTCAGGGTGCAAACTTTTAACCTTTCTTCAAGTTTTGCATCCTATAAAAGATTTGCACCTTGAGAGATTTGATCCCTCTTGATAGATCCGGAGCTAAATGAATCTAGGTCGGTTGTTATTCATTCAAAGTATATATATATATATATATATAAAGAGAGAGAGATTATAATTATTTTTAATTAATTTTTTATATTATTATTATTATATTTATTATGTTTTATTATTATTTTAATGTGTTATGTTACATGAACATCTCTCCCATATTGGGTTGTAATGTCTTTGATGCAATAAATACAATAAAACATAAAAACTATTAGAAATATAACAAAATATGTTAAATATAATAATGTATGTGAAAAATATAAATAAGATAAACTTTTATAAAATAAGCAAAATTATTTTCCTTTAACCAACAATAAAAATTAATAATAAAGAAAAAAATTATTATAATAAAATAAAAATGAGAAAACATATAAAAAAATCAATAAATAAAATGTAATTCCTTTATAATATATAGTATTAAATACATCATCATTGTTCTAACTCAATGCGTGTTGTTTGTCTTTCTTGGAACCTTTATCAAGATTTGCATCAATCCCGTTGCTTTTTCTTCCATGCTTCTTGTATATAAGGAAACAATATCTTTCCCATTTTTTGTAACTATTTCTCCATCTTTATCTATTAATATCATCCATGGAGATGTACAATAAATAGAATTTAAAAGTCTTTTCATTCTCTCATTGTAATCTCTTTCATACACCTCTTTTAAAGAATAAAGGTGTGTCCAAAATCTTATAGCATCGCACTCCAATAAATTTAACAAAGCGATCCCCTCCATCTCAACTTGTGGCATGTGGTTTTTGAACGAACACTAGGAGATGTAAGTAGTATCTGTGAGTTTTGATTCCTCTCTCTTTGAAGTCAAATCCAGTAGTATAAAATGTATAAATGCTATCAGTGAACTCTATTAATACATTTTTTAGGAAACATGTAAACTCTTTCATGGATGTCCCTTTTTCAAAGCCACCTCCACCAAATAAATATATCATTTTTTGTTGAAGCAATACCTCTTTCACCTTAAAAAAACAATAATAAAAGTTAATCTAAAAACCAATAACAAATTCTCTACTCAACATTTTCTTTTTACTTTATCATTATTACAAAAATATATAAAACAAAACAAATAAAAACTAAATACTAAACTTTAATTTTCCATCTTATAAAAACATTAAATTATTAAAAATATGTATAAAAAAATAATAAATAAA
>JASDQU011246249.1:6263-25805 GCA_032191745.1 Picea mariana | reverse complement strand
AAAGATTGTAACCATTACTTATCATATAAAGAAAAAGAGGTTTTTACCCTGTATGGGTTTCCTCAGGAAATATTTGTCTCTGTGTTTCTCATATATGTGATTGATGTTGAATGTGCCATTGTTTATTTCCCTGCATTATTGTGATCATCATTTAGTGTCTCAGCAAAGAGTTTAAAAGAAGCATAATTGTTTAAGCACGGTAACAACTGATTCACCCCCCCCCCTCTCAGTTGTCCAACACCACCTACTAGTATTATATACATCATTAGCTTATAATTAATAGGCTTTAGCAATACTTTGTGGGTGAAATCCTCGTTGCGATTTTAATCGTCAACACTTACTAAGAGACATATCCTACAATGTGATCTTATTTTTCTTATACTAAAGCTTTGAAAACTTCTTTTTCACATTAATATTAAGTATATTGAGTACATCCAAGGATATCCCAAAACAATATCCACATCATTCATATCCATAGCATAAAACCAAAATGTAACACATATGTATCCATGGTAAGCTTCAAATATTTAAAAATTTGAACATTCTTACGCTCAACTTGTGTGCTTTGAATATACTTTTCATGAACTTGAAATCTTTAGCCAAGTTAATATTGATGAAATTATGTTGGCAACTAGGTTTAGTAGAAATAATGGCCCTTTCTTTATGAATACAACCTTGAACCTGTAATATAGAGTTGCCACATGAAAAAAAATCCTTGTTGATCTCTTTATCGTTTTTCCCAGCATGAGACCACCTATTTAAAAATGTTTTTTCAAATTCTTCATCGAAGAGTGCCATCATCTTGCTATGGTTAAGCAACTTCCACCAAATGGCCACATCACCTACTAAATTACATTTTTTCCAAAATTTTGAATGTTTTTTCCATAATGATTTTTGAGATTCTATGAATTCTTCAATTCTAGGGCCATCCTCATTGCCAGTAAAATACATCTTTCTTGGAAGAATCTTCAACAAAAACTAGGGTTTATAAAATTAACTTACTTTTTGATGGAGTTCCTCGATGCAACTAAATTAAAATGGGCATAATTGTGGTTATACTACTCTGATTGGCTATTATGACCATAATTGTGAAATTGCACAGTCATTGTGCATTTATTAGTGCTAGTGTGACTTGAAATCTGAGCACCCTAGCAAAAGATAGTTGATCTGCAAATCATGCAGTCGTCCTCGGAAGAAACCCTAATTTAAATTGCCAATAACTTCACTTCTCTCACTCTATTTTGGATAAGTTTTTTTTTTTTAATTGGGTATTTTTCCTAGAGGAACTCAAATATCCAATTGGTTTCTGCAAATTTGGCTCAAAAAAAAATCATAATTTTATTTGACGTATGCCACGCCCTTTTTTTCCCTTGAAAATTTGCAAAAAGAAAAAGACTTCCTTTTTTGGCCAAAGAAAGGGCTTTGATACCAAATGTTTTGTACCTCGAATGTGAAAATATATTCTAGAAGAGAAATCTTTAACTTCAGCAAGAAACCAAATCATTCACACAAAATAATCAACACAAGAGAATTGTATAGAAAATCCTTGAGGTAGGGTAACACCATATATTATTCCTTATGGAAGGAAATCACTCCCAAGCAATATTTGTTTATCAATTACAATATTATTCACCATGCTTCATTAGATTGCTTATACTTCTTTATATAGTAGTATCTACCTCCTAGAAACATTCTAGCAGGTGGAACCTTATAGTAAGTCTTATTACATTTATTGTTTTCACACTATTACATGGGCCTTATTTATAAAAAATGGCCTTTATACATACAAATTCATAGCCATATATCTATTATTATTCTCCTTGGGTACCTCCCTCGGTACCCCATTTTACCCCGGTATGTATACTACAAATAAGTTACATGGGAAAATGAGCAGTTCATGAAGAAACACCCTCAGTTACAAGCTTTGAGGGAAAAGAGTTTGTAAAGAGGAGGGTTATGTTAAGGCCCTAACACTCATTCATTATTAGTTTATTAGTTATAGTTTGGTCAAATTAGCGAGGTTACATCATGCTCACTTTATCTCATATTTTTAATAAAGAATATTCATTTGTATAGGCATATTGTCTTATGCATTGGATATATTGTAAAAGGAGGCTTCCCCCTCAAAGTGGAACAATATTAATTGACTATTTTGGAGTTTGGTTCATAACATCATGAGTCCCCATTTGGGTGTCAGTGTGAGCGCTTGGACATGGGACCTGTGTTTATGGACAAGTCCCCTGGATTACTTCAACATTGCAGTTAGTACTTGCACGTGGGATATTCATTGCTTTAGCATGGCGGTCAACACTCATACATGGGACCTAGATTTATGGTGGAGCTTCTTGGAATACTTCAATATGGTGGCTAACACTTGTACACGGGACCCTAGTTCCTTGGCTTACTTCAGCATCGAGGTCAACACTCGACCATGGGAACCTAGTTTATGGTTGTATGTTCTAACTACAAGCATTGAGGGAAACCCTTTTCTAAGGGGGTGGAGTGTCAGGATCCTCCCTATGGGCATAATGCAAGGTCAAATGACCCATAGAGTAATAATAGTGGAAGTCATTCAATGTAAATTTGATTAGGTCCACCATATTTGTTATTATTAAATAAGGCTCACTATGGTAGTTAGTATCGAATAAATGTAATGTGGCCTCATTAAAGAAGGCCCATCGGATAGTTAGGATATTTTTATCATTAAAGTTCTCTTATCTTCTATAAATGTGGATGTATCCCTCCATATTATTTTTTTGGAAGAATATTTTGTTTGGAGCTTAGCTCATTAAGAGGTCTCCCAACCTTAAGAGGAAAGTGAATAGGAGTGTATTCCTTTTATAAAAGGATCGATGGTAAGGTGTTGTCCTACCTTAAGGGTATTTTTCTATCAATAAAGTGTGGATCATTTATGGCATCTCTTTTTTTATTAAATTTCTTAGGTTAAGGATCATAACAATTGGTATTAGAGCTCTTCCTTGGGCCAAAGAAGAAGAATTTGTTTTTCCTATTTTGTAGTTTTTTAAAAGGAAAAAGATAGGAGTTATAATCATATCAATTCCTATAGATCTCTAAGAATAATTTGAATAAACCACTTTCATATCTGAGTTTCTCTCGAAAAAACACCCAAGTTAAAAATTAAAAAAACTCGTCCAAATCAAAGTTTGGAAAGTGAAGATATAATTGATTTAAAATTAGTTATTTTCGGGTTTTTTTGTGACAAGCACACAAATCACAGAGCATATATCTTTCGATGGGGAACTCGGATTGCAACCAAAGGAATTCCATTGGATAGACAAGTTTCAAGGGTTTTATTAGATATATTATATTGTATGCCTCTAATCAATATTTAGTGTGCTATAGCCCATCCAAATTTCTGCCCCTAAACCCTAACTTCATATTTATAGTAGATTATGGCATTTTTCATCGATATGTTATCTCCCATCATTAAGGAACATAAAAGGTTCCATAAAGATTATGTAGAATATGAAAATTATGTGGAAGTATCCCCTCCTATAAGTTTTCTTGAACTAGGTATGGAATATGAAGAGCATATCCAACAACGGTTACTCAAAGTAGAAGAATTTTCACACCCTAAAGCAATTTTGTATAGTAACTCTAACTAGAGCACGGAATATGAAAAATATATGGAGCATATGAAGCAATCCAATGGTTGGAACTTTGTCAATATATTGAAGAGGACTATACAAGAGAAATAGATGTATGGTATGATTTAGATGATGATTATGATAATTGGTACATGGATAGTTGTCATTTATTATATGACAACTACTTTCACATTCTATTTGATGACTCTACTCCTCCTTACATATATAACATCATTGATGGAAATTAGGATCCAATTATGACTACCATTATTGATTTTGCATATTATATAGTGGTATTATTTCTTGCAAATCCAACCCCTACCCTTTACATATGGATGATCGTTTTAAGTATTCTATTTATTTGAATCCACATGACACTAGTGGAGAAAATGGAATACACTACTAGGCCATTCACAGAGCTCAAGAGTCATTGGATGGGTATCATCTTGAGCACCTGGACATGGGACCCAAGTTTATGGATGAGTCCTTAAGATTACTTCACATTATAGTTAGTACTTTCACATGGGACACTGGATAATTCAATATAGTGATTAGCACTCATACATGGGACCCAAGTTTAAGGTGGAGCTTCTTGGACTACTTAACCATGGTAGCTAACACTTGTACATGGGACCCTGGTTCCCTAGCTTACTTGAACATCGAGGTCAACACTCATCCATGGGACCCCAGTTTATGGTTGTACCTTCTCACTACATGTGTTCAAGGCAACACTTTTCTAAGGGGTGTAGAGTGTTAGGATCCTCTATATGGGTGTAATGGGTGGGGTGAAGGTACCATTAAAGTAATAATAGTGTAGGCCATTAAATGTAAGGTGGACTAGGTCCAATATGTTTTTCATTATTAAATAAGGCCCACTAGGGTATTTAGTATTAAAAAATATAATGTGGCCTCATTAAATAAGGTCCACTAGGTAGTTAGGAGATTGTTATGATTAAAGTCATTTTATCTAAAATAAGGATGGAGTCCTTATTTTAAATTATGTGTGCAATAATATTGTATTTGGAGCTTATCTCATTGACAGGTCACCTAAACATAAAACGAAATTGAATAGGAGTGCACTCCTTCAATAAAAGGATTAATTGTAAGGTGTTTCTCCTGCATTAAGAGTATTTTTCTATTAATAAAGTCTAGAGCAGTTCAGATATCTCTTTTGTGATTCAATTTCTTGGGTTAAGAATCATAATAATTGGTATCAAAGATCTATTTCAGGCCTAATGATGTAGGAGCATCGTCAGCAAAGCACCCGTGGACAGCACAACAAGCACAGCGCATAGTGCTCCTTTTGATTTGTTTTAAATTTTGAATTGTTGGCGTATCCTAGGGAAATATTTTTTGATTTGATTGCAAGTTAAAGAAAGCTTTAATGAACAGAGACTGGATGATTGCGTGAGATCAGAGGAGATCAGTTTTCCTTAAATGAAACAGGCTGCAATGTAGATCTGGAGCATCCGCCCCTATCTACATATCTCAGAAAATTCATTGTAACATAGGCTTAGTAGTTGAATGTTTTTAATTTGATAGGATAGGTAGTTGGAGGAAACCCTAATAGTCCTCTTGTATAAATAGATGCTTATGCGCTTGAACGGGGTTGTTGAACCTGATGTTGCAAACATAATGTTGTTGAATAGTTCACAACGGCATATTAGTATTTGTTGAGTTAGTTGTTATTTTCTTGTATCAATTGTAGCCACTTACATTTGAATGAATATAATAGAGGGATATTGACCTAAATGCATGAAAGTATTGTTGTTTAACAATTCTATGTTATTGTATGCTTTCATGAATGCATGAGTTATAGTGTGAATGAATGAATCCATGAAGTGTTGAATAAGTTTCAATTGTTTCTCTTCCTTGAGCTTATGCAAGGAGTTCATACTGTATGCAAGGAGTGTGTTTAACAGATTCTTTTGACTCAAAGCTCGGAAGAGATAGTGTGAAACTTTCATATGCAAAGTGTGGATATCATACGTAAGGAGTGCGTTGACAGAGTCTTTGACTCAAAAAGATCAGGAGGAATAGCTTGAGTTTTCTCATGCAGGGGAATGAAGATCTGTTGCAAGGAGTGCACAGATCCGAAAGTCGACTAAGTGTCGAAGCAACCCTCTAAGGAGTAAGGGGTTCGAGAAACGAAGCTCAGGAGAAATAGTGGAAAGAAATATTCAAAGGGGGAGAATCTTTTAAGGTATAATGAGTTAATGGATAGGATTTATTCAGGAGGAAGTGGAGTCACCCCAGACCGTCAGATATGGAAAATTTGCGAGGCGGTTATCCATGAGTTCCTTTGGAAATCCACGGAGTAATGGAGTTTGTTTGTGTCATCGATTCAAGGGAGGACACGTGGCAGAAATCCATGGACTCTGAGTGAAAGAACTCTGGGAGAAAATGAGGGTGGAATGGCCAAATATCCAAAAGCCTGATTAGCCAAAGTGACTTGTAGCCATCGATCTATGGGAGACACGCGTCAACAAATAGTTGACTTCGTGTGAAATCACTTCAGGAGAAAGCGAGTGTGGAGAGGTTGAAATTCCCGAAGACCAATTAGCCGAAGTGACTAGTAGCCATCGATCTATGGTAGACACGTGTCGACATATCATTGACTTCAGGTGAAATCACTCTGGGAGAAAGTGAGTGTGGATAGGTTGAAACTCCTGAAGCCTGAATAGTTGAAGTGATTTATATTCGTCGATCTGCGGGAGACACGCGTCAGCAAATAACATACTTCGGAAGCAAGGAGAAAGAAACATGGAGCAGAGGGTCACTCGAAGTGGATCCCCACCGTCAAATGAGAAGGATGTGTGGCGCATGATCCTTAACTCCGGAAGAAAATGATCTGGGAGAAAAGGTTGTAGGAATGTCTGAAGCTCCCGAACGTCGAAGTCCCGAAATGAACCTGAGTTGTTGATTTAAGCAGACGTGTGGCGCTTGATCTGGAACTCTGGGTATGGAGTACTTTGGGAGAAAAGGTTGTGTGAGCATCCAGGACTCCTGAACATCGAAGTCCCAAAGTGGACTTGAGCCATTGATTTGGATGGATGTGTGGTCCCTGATCTAGAACTCCCGATACGGAGCACTCCGGGGAAAAATGGAGGTTGGAACATTCGGAACTCCCAGAGTGTGGAGCCCTAAAGTAGATCTCAATCCTTTGTTGCAAAGGGGGACATGGACCATAGATCTAGTCTTAGTTAGAGTCCCGAAGTTGTGAAGTGCCCAGGAGGTTAGGCATCGGATCACAGCTCGATGTCACATGCAAAGAAGGGTTAGCAAAAGGAGCTAGCGCCCAAATTTCAAGTTTATAAAAGCGCTAAAGAAGGGGGGGCGCAGGTTCCATAAGACCTGTGCCTAAAGAGAAAAAGGAGCCTATGTAATTTGTTTCATGGGCTACTGAAGGCCCTAAAGAGATAATGCAGCTCAGAGATTAAGATCCTTGACCGGGAGGTTGCAGAACCCTTAGGAGGGGAGGGGGGTCTGCATCAAGTGGTATCAGAGCCTAATTTTGTTTTCAGGTAGCCGAAAAGGAACTCAAAGTTGAACTCTGTGTGTGAGAACCAGTCAGCACAATGTTTTCAAGGAGATGCATGGAGCCACCTGTATCCAATCGTGTTGTAGAAAGAGAAATGAGAGAGCTTTGTGTCAGGTTGGAAGCGATGGAGGCAACGCAGAGGAGAGCACCTGATGCTGGAGACGTCAGTGATGCAGAAAGTGAAGAGATAGAGGTCGAAGAAGAAGCTATAGAGGAAGACGTGGCCGAATAATGCTTACTGAAAGTTTTTGTGAAGTTGGGAGCTAGAGTAAAGATAGGCATCCCAATGTATGAAGGAAATTTGGATGTTGAAGAGTTGTTGGACTGGATAAGTTCCATGGAAAAATACTTTGATTATGAAGATGTTGATGAGTAGAGAAGGTGATAATGTGGTCACCAGGCTAAAAGGACAAGCAGCACTGTGGTGGGATGAACTTTGCGGGATGATAGGAGGAGTAAAGGCAAGCAGAAAATAAAGAATTGGGACAGAATGGTAGCCAAGATGAAGGCTAAATTCGTACCCAAGGATTATTAAATAAATTTGTTTAGGAAGTTGCAGAACCTGGGACAAAAGGGCATGGCAGTGAAAGAGTAGACATAGGAGTTCTACAAGTTGAATATCAAGACTAGACAAAGAGAGAAAGATGAAGAAAAAGTTGTCAAATATATAAATGGCCTGAGATATGAAATCCGAGATGAAATCAGCATGATGATAGTGAGGATGGTGGAGGACACTTATCAAATTGCACTGAAGGCAGAGGAGAATTTGGCCAGAAAATAGAGTCAGTGAAGCAGAGGTAGAAGCCCAAACAAAGGTAAGGGAGTTGCCCATGACAAGGCACATAAAACCAAGAATGAGACTGAGAAACCACATAATCACTCAGAAAGAGGAGGAATTTCACGAGGGAGACAAAGTGGTGGGAGATATTATTCTAGAGGAAGAGGAAGAAGCAGAGGAGGAGAGGTAAGGTGTTATGCTTGTGGAAAGATAGGACACATGTCTTGGGAATGTCCCAAGAGAAATAAAGATGGAGGAGGTGAAGCTCACATTTCAGAAGCACAGAAAAGGAATGTTGAAGAAAAAGGTGCAGAGGATGGAAAATCCCTGATGTTGAGGAAGGTTCTCGTAAAACCAGAGCCAGAAATTGAAAAGCCAATGCAGAGGAACAGTTTGTTCAGGACAACTTGCAAGACTAAATACAGAGTATGCAAGGCGATAATTGATAGTGGGAGCACTGATAACTTAGTATCCACAGAGATGGTGGAGAAATTGGAGCTGGAGACAACTGCACACCCAAATCCATATAAGGTTTAATGGATGCAAAAAGGACACCAGGTAATGGTAACTAAACAATGCCTTGTTGAATTTAAAATAGGTGGATATAGAGATGAGATTTTGTGTGATGTAATTCCCATGTATGTATGTCATGTTTTGTTGGGAAGACCATGGTAATTTGACAGGAATGTCATTCATGATGGAAGAAGAAATACTTACACTTTGGAAAATAATGGTAGAACACACATGTTGCTACCAGTAGAAGAGAATAATATAAAGGAAGAAGCCAACACATGCATACTTCTCATGAGTGGGAAGGAAATCCCGAGTGAGGTTAAGAAGGAACAGAAGATGCAGTTTGTTGTGGTGAGGAAACCCAGAGTTATCCTTACAAGTACTTCTATGGATGAGTTTCCTGAGGAAGTTTAGAAGTTGTTGGAGAATTTTGTTGACATAGTAGTGGATGAGTTTCCTAACTCATTGCCACCCATTAGAAGTATTAGCCATCATATTGATTTGATACTAGGAGCAAGTCTACCAAACAAAGCAACATACAGATTGACAGCTCAAGAGAATGAGGAGGTAAAGAAATAAGTCCAGGATTTATTAGACAAGGGTTTGGTCAGAGAAATGTTGAGCCCGTGCACAGTACCAACTGTGTTGAGTCCAAAGAAGGATGGAGGATGTGTACAGACTTAAGATCCATAAACAAGATCACCATCAGGTACAGATTTCCTTTGCCAAGAATGGATGACTTAATGGATTGCTCAAGTGGAGCAAAAAAAATTTCAAAGATAGATTTGAAAAGTGGATATCACCAGATAAGGATGAGAGAAGTTGATGAGTGGAAAATAGCCTTTAAGACAAATGAAGGGTTGTATGAGTGGCTTGTTATGTCGTTTGGCTTAACTAATGCCCCAAGTACTTTTATGAGACTGATGAATGAAGTATTGAAAAATTTCATTGGAAAGTTTGTGATTGTATATCTGGATGATATGTTGGTCTTTAGAAATACTAAAGAGGAACATTTGATACATCTGACATTAGTGATGAGGAGACTGCAACAAGAGGAGTTGTTGATTAATCTGAAGAAGTCCTCTTTCATGAAAACAGAACTCGTATATTTGGGTTTTGTGATATCTTCAAATGAATTGAAGATGGATCTAGAGAAGGTAAAAGCAATCAAAGAATGGCCATCACCAAGGAGTATATTTGAGGTGAGAAGCTTCCATGGATTAGTGATTTTCTATAGGAAGTTCATTAGAAATTTCAGTGGAATATGTGCACAAATGATGGACATGGTGAAGAAAAGACACAAGTCTTTCAAATGGATAGAAGAGGCCGACAGAAGCTTCAATATATTGAAGGAGAAGATAACAGAACAATCAATTCTAGTCTTACCAAATTTCAAGAAGACATTTCAAGTGAGACGTGATGCAAGTGGAGTTGCAATTGGAGCAGTCTTGAGCCAAGATAATAGACTTGTTGCATATTTCAATGAGACGTTGAATGAGACTAAGAGGAAGTACTCCACATATGATAAATAATTTTATGCCATAATTCAAGCTTTGAAGAAGTGGAGGCACTATCTTTTTCCAAAGGAATTTGTCTCGTTTAGTGATAATCAAGCTTTACAATTCATAACCAGACAAGAGAAGTTAAACCAGAGACATGCTAAGTGGATAGAATTTATGCAAAATGTCACTTTTATCATTAAACATATTTATGGTAATGCTAACAAAGTTGTTGATGCATTGAGCAAGAAATGTTTGATTCTACAGGAATTTCAAGTGAAGAGCTTGGGGTTTGAACACCTTAAGGATATGTATTATGATGATCCACATTTTAAAGAAGCATGTGAAAATCCTGTGCTCAGGGACAAAAGCCAGTGGACAGAGTATATGATTCAAGATGGATTTTTGTTTAAAGGTTTCCAATTGTGCATACCGAGGTGCTCAATGAGAGAAAATTTGTAGAAGGAAAAACACAGTGGAGGTGTAGCAAGACATTTTGTCCATGAAAACACATTTGCACAGTTGAAAAATGCATACTATTGGCTAGGTATGAGAGCAGAGGTGAAGAATTTTGTGAACAAATGTAATATTTGCCAGTATGCAAAAGGAAAGAAACAGAACACTGGATTGTATCAACCATTGCCTATAGCAGATATGCCTTGGGATGCAATAAGCATAGATTTTGTGTTGGGATTGCCAAGAACCCAGAGGGGAAGTGATTCCATATTTTTTGTGGTTGATAGATTCTCAAAGATGGAACATTTTATCCCATGCCCGAAAACTAGTGATGCAACACATGTTGCAAATTTGTTTTTCAAGGAAGTTGTGAGACTTCATGGATTGCCCAAGAGCATTGTCTCAGACAGAGATACTAAATTTGTTTGTCATTTCTGGAGAACATTATGGAAGAAGTTGGGGACATAACTGTCTTTTAGTTCAGCATATCACCCTCAGATAGATGGACAGACTGAGGTGGTAAATAGGAGTTTAGGAGATTTGCTGAGAAGTTTGGTCACTGGACATAATAGCTAGTGGGATCAAATTCTACCACAAGCAGAGTTTCCATATAATGACTCACCAAATAGAAGTACATGAAAAATGCCATTTCAGATAGTGTATGAAATGAATCCAAGAGCAGTATTAGAATTGAGAGATCCGGAGCAGATTGAATTCAGAAGTGTTGGAGCAGAGTGAATTCACTGTAGAAATGCAGAAGCTTCATAATCAGATCAAGGAGTAGTTGCAGAGCAGAAATGCAGAATATAAACGAAGGGTTGATCAGCATAGGAGAGCATTTTAGTTTGAAGTTGGAGATCAAGTCTTAGCACACCTAAGAAAGGAAAGGTTCACAAGGGGAACATATGACAAGTTGAAGCTAAAGAAGATTGAACCATGCAAGATCCTAAGAAATTTTGGTACCAATGTCTATGAGTTAGAGCTGCCAGGGGATGTGGGTATATCACCCATATTTAACATTTCAGACTTGTATCCTTACAGGGAATATCACATGAAAAGATCAGAAGATCGAGAGAAGATTCAGTGGGAGAAGCAGATGCATGTAGCATAAAATCCACAGATGGAGAAGATCATTGATCAGAAGATTGGTAAGAAGACCAGGAGAAAGACATATTTTGAATATTTAGTAAAATGGAAGGGACACCCAATAGAAAATTCCAGTTGGGTAAATGAAGTCGATATCCAAAGGCATGGAAAGTCAGTGTAGGAGATCATGGACAAGAGTCCATGATTTTTTTCCCAGAGGAGTATGATGCAGGAGCATTGTCAGCAAAGTACCTGTGGACAACACAGCGAGCACAACGCATAGCACGCCTTTTGATTCGTTTTAAATTTTGAACTGTTGGTGTATCCTGGGGAAATATTTTTTTATTAGATTGCAAGTTAAAGAAAGATCTAATGAACAGATATTGGATGATTGTGTGAGATCAGAGGAGATCAGTTTTCCATAAATGAAACTGACTGCAATGCAAATCTAGAGCATCCGCCCCTATCTGCATATCTCAGAAAATTCATTGTAATAGAAGCTTAGTAGTTGAATGCTTTTAATTTGATAGGATAGGTAGCTGGAGGAAACCCCAAGAGTCCTCTTGTATAAATAGATGCTTATACGCCCGAATGAGGTTGTTGAACCTGATGTTGCGAACATAATGTTGTTGAACCGTTTATAACAGCATATTAGTATTTTTTGAGTTAGTTGTTATTTTCTTGTATCTGTTGTAGCCACTTACATTTGAATGACTATAACAGAGGGATATTGATCCAAATGCATGGAAGTATTGTTGTGTAACTATTCTCTGTTGTTATGTTTTCATGAACACATGAGTTATATTGTGAATGAATGAATCCGTGAAGTGTTGAATAAGTTTCAATTGTTTCTCTTCCTTGAGCTTATGCAATAAGTGCATAATGTATGCAAGGAGTGCATTTAATGGAGTATTTTGACTCAAATCTCAGAAGAGATAGTGTGAAACTTTCATATGCAGAGTGTGCATATCATATTCAAGGAGTGCATCGACAGAGTCTTTGACTCAAAAATCTAAGGAGGAATAGCTTGAGTTTTCTTGTGAAGGGGCGTGAAGATCTGTTGCAAGGAGTGCACAGATCTGAAAGTCGACTAAGTGTCAAAGCAACCCTCTAAGGAGTAAGGGGTTCGAGAAATGAAGCTCGGGAGAAATAGTGGGAAGAAATCTTCAAAGGGTAGAAGCTTTTAAGGTTTAATGAGTTAACGACTAGGATTTCTTCAGGAGGAAGCAGAGTCATCCTAGACCATAAAATATGGAAAATTTGTGAGGTAGTTAGCCATGATTTCCTTTGGAAATCCATGGAGTAACGGAGTATGTCTGTGTCGTCAATCCAAGGGAGAACGCGTTGCAGAAATATATGGACTCTGGGTGAAAGCACTCCGAGAGAAAATGAGGGTGGAGTGGCCAAAACTCTCAAAGCCGATTAGCTAAAGTGAATTGTAGTCGTCGATCTGTGGTAGACACGCGTCGACAGATCGTTGACTTCAGGTGAAATCACTCCAAGAGAAAGCAAGTGTGGAGAGGTTGAAGCTTCCAAAGCCCGATTAGCCGAAGTGACTTGTAGTCGTCGATCTTTGGGAGACACGCGTCAACAGATTGTTGACTTCGGGTGAAATCACTCCAGGAGAAAGCGAGTGTGGAGAGGTTGAAACTCCCGAAGCTCGAATATCTGAAGTGATTTATAGTCGTCGATCTGCAGGAGACACGCGTCAACAGATCGCGTACTTTGGAAGCGAGGAGAAAGCAACGTAGAGCATAGGGTCGCTTGAAGTGGATCCCCATCATCGAACAAGAAGAACGTGTGGCACACGATTCTTAACTTTGGAAGAAAATGCTCTGGGAGAAAAGGTTGTAGGAATGTCCGAAGCTCTCGAACCCCGAAGTCCCGAAATGAACCTAAGTCATTGATCTGAGCAGACGTCTGGCGCTTGATCTGGAACTTTGGGTACAAAGTACTTTGGGAGAAAAGGTTGTGCGAGCATCCAGGACTCTCAAACACTAAAGTCCCGAAGTGGACCTAAGCTGTTGATTTGGACAAATGTGTGGTGCCTGATCTAGAACTCCGGGTACGGAGCACTCTGGGGAAAAGTGGAGGTTGGAACATTCGGAACTCCCAGAGCGCGGAGTCCCAAAGTAGATCTCAACCATTGGTTGCGAATGGGGACGTGGACCGTAGATATGGTCCCAGTTAGAGTCCTAAAGTTGCGAAGTGCCCAAGAGGTTAAGCATCGGGTCACAGCCCAAGGTCACATGCAAAGAGGGGCCAACAGAAGGAGCTACTGCCTACATTTCAAGTTTATAAAAGCATTAAAGAAGGGGGGGGCGCGGGTTCCATAAGACCTGTGCCTAGAGAGAAAAAGGGGCATGTGTAATTTGTTACAGGGGCTATTGAAGGCCCAAAAGAGATAATTCAGCTCAGGATATTAAGATACTTGACTGGGAGGTCACGGAACCCTTAGGAGGGGAGTGGGGTTTGCATCACCTAAGAAGAAGATTTTTTTTCTATTTTGCAGGATTCAAAAGAGAAAAAGAAGGTTGTGACACTCAGATCAATTATTGTATCTTTCTAAGAATAATTTGAATATTTCACTAGCATATCTGAGTTCCTCTTAGAAAAGCAGCCATGTTAAAAAAAATCATCAAAAGTGGAGTTCATAAAGTGAAGATGTCACTGATTTAAAATCAACTATTTTATGGTTTTTCTACGACATGCACACAAATTCAGTTTGCATATTCTATAGTGGTATTGTTCCTTACAGATCCAAGCCCAACCCTTTACAACTGTGTCGATCATCTTTTGGAGGATTCTATTTATTTCAATCCACGTGACATTGGTGTGAATTTGGATTACACTACTTGGTCATTCATGGAGCTTGGAGTCATCAGTTGGGTGTTAGCTTGAGCGCCTAGACATGGCACCCAAGTTTATGGATGCGTCCCTTAGGTTACATCAGCATTATAGTTAGTACTTTCACATTGGGCACTATCTACTTCAGTAGGGTAGTTAGCACTCATACATGGGACCCAGATTTATGGTCGAGCTTTTTGGACTACCTCAGCATGATGGATAACACTTGTACATGGGACCATGGTTCCCTAGCCTACTTCAACATCAAGGTCAACACTCATCCATGGGACCCTAGTTTATGGTTGTACCTCCTCACTACAATCATTGAGGGAAACACTTTTCTAAGGGGGTTGAGTGTTGTGATTCTTTGTAGGGATGTAATGAGTGATCGAAGGGCCCATTAGAGTAATAATAGTGGATACCATTCAATATAAGTGGACTAAGTCCACTATGTTTTTTATTATTAAATAAGTCATGCTATTGTAGTTACTATTGAATAAATGTAATGTGGCCTCATTAAAGAAGATCCACTATGAGGTTGTTATGATTAGGGTTCTCTTGGATATAAATAAGGATGGAGTTCTCTTGATGAATTATGTGTGGAAGAATATTGTATTATGAGATTAGCTCATTAAGAGGTCACCCAACCTTAAGAGGCAAGTGAACAAGAGTGGCTTCCTTCCATTAAATCAACAAGTGTAAGGTTTTTCCCTACCTTAAGGGTATTTTTCTATTAATAATGTGTGAAGCATTTTTTATATCTCTTTTGTGATTCAATTTCTTGGGTCAAGGACCATAATAGTTTCCTTCCTATTATGCACCTTTACATGTGTTGATAGCACAAATTTTTCAACACCTTCCACAACCTCCATATTATTTATGAAAAATCTCTTATTTTCTTCTTCTAACAAGGCTTCATCACTTCCATAGCTTCTTTCTTCTATGCATCACCATTTAGATTGTTGTTGCTAGACTCCTTCCTTCACTTATACAAATTCTTCATTTATTTTTTTCTTTTTTTTTGAGCTAAATATGTCTTATATTTATATTATATAAAAAAAGTTACATCCACGATTAGTTGTGGCCTACTATAAGGGAAAACGAAGCCACATCCAGCTATAAAGAGTAATAACATCCAATATCAATAGGTTTTACATCCTTCCAGTGTTGATTACATATAAGCCTATATACTTCTAGTAGCATCCTAGAACATTACATGAAAACTAAAAGAAAGATAAATAGTCCCATAGTCAACATACAACAAAATAAAATCATTAAATTGGTTGACCTACAGAGTCAGGTGCTTTAGAAATCCCCTTTTGAGATTCATTAGGCAGAAAGGGTCTTCCTCAAAGAGGATGGGATTAGAATGAGTGCCCTATGACCCTGGAAAGTCTTCTTGAGCCTCCATTTCTTCATTGTCACTACCCTAAGGTTGTGAAACCACAATGTCAATACCATAGACATCTTTGAAAACCGCCTCAAGCTTATTGTCCAAAAAATCCAATTTGTGGAGAATGGCCTGTTGCAAGAGGCCTTTTGCCTCCACTAATTGGGAAATGAAATCCTTGTTCATCCAATACAACTCTATTATACTAAATATCTTGGTATCCTTGGTGTGGGAGAATCTAGGGTTTGGAATCCACCCCTAATTTATCCATGAATCTATTCATTATACATACTTTTTCTCTTCTACCTAATTGAATTCCCCATTTGGGATACCATTTAAGGTGACCTATGTTAATAATCTAGCATCGAAATTTCTAGTTGCTACATTGGCATCTTTTTCTTCCCTCGTAATGTAATGGGGATCCCTTTGGGATGAGCTATTATGGGCACTGGATTTGGATTTTCTACAAGGAATTTTTCTACCAATTTCTTGCGACCGACTCTTTCCTTATTCAAGTTCAAAAGTGACATTGAGGAGAATATTTGTGAGGGGGGGGGGGACACTAGGAAAAAAACTATCAATTGCTTCCAAGAACTAGGGAGACAAGGCTAAGCAAGAAACCACTTTTAACAAAGCAACCCTAGATTTCTCAACAGAGGGACAATATGCCACCCCCATAATTTTTCATTACCACTGACGTGGTTCCCCCACATTTCTATCTGTGGTCGAGGGAAAACCCAAATTCTAAAGTAGATCAAACAAAAATTGAGGAGAATTGAGCAAAGGAACATAATATTAACCAAAATTTTCAATATTGCGCTACATGAACCAAGACATTGGTGTCTCCTCTTCCATGCTAACCAGAGTGCCTTTGAATTGTAGCCAGGGTTCATTTCTCCTCATCATTGAGCCAAGCCTAAAATATAACCAAAAAACTACCTTACATGATTCCCCCCAGCAACAACACAAAGAGGTTTCAATGTGTTGTACAACATCAAGATGAGTAGGAAAAACCATAAGCACCTTGACCCTCCTCCCCCGTATCCTATACCATCATTATTTTTCTTTCATTCTCATTGTCAGTGACCTCTCAACACATGGGGGTATTGTGAATATGGTCATTAACACCCCATCTGGGTGACAAATTCTCCCTTTCTTGCAAAAATATCATAACACAAATAGTTATGGAAATTTGGGATCCCCAACTACACTCCCACCAATGAAACTATGGCTAAAGTACCATTCTTGGGCAAGTGATATTCTTCTACAGGAACTTCTCTTTCGGTCTCCACCTTCAATTCTTCAAGCATGTCACTCTTCATTTCTTCAATCTTCTCATTTTCATCTTCTTGTACCCAAGCCAACACTAGAATAAACATCGCCCTTTTGGTCTCTTCTCCCTCACTCCAAGGATGCAATTTGTAGTTGTTTCCATCATCTTCTAGGTTTTAGGTATTTTTCTCACCATTATGCATAACATTCCTATAATATTACCAAGGTCTTCCCAATGAAACATGGAATTCATCCATGGGAAATACATCACATAGAACATTGTGTTTATAACATCCAACATGAAATCCAATGCAACATTGTTCTTGTACAATAATTATGTGTTGTGTTTGTAGCCAAGACATGTTATAAGCATTTTTATGAGAGACACATTTTAAATTCAATTTTTGGATAACTTTAGTAGATACAACATTTTCTTTGCTACCTCCATCAATAATTAAATTACAAAACTTACCTTTTGTTGATGCGAGGAATGGAAAAATCCTTACTCAAACATTTTTTAATATTCTCAAGCTAAGTGAGATAGATGGGATTATAACCCGAGGTTTATAGCCTATCAAAAATCTCAACCAGACCTCAAGAAATGTGATTCTTGGATATGATGTTATTTATAAATATGAAATTTTTGTGTCTTTTATCCAAAACAAATTGAAACAAAATAAAAGGTGAATTTGCAAAATAAATTTATGAAAACATATGGATAAGCAAAGGTAAAAATTATAAATCTGAAAATCAATATATAAAAAGTCCCATAAGTGAGAAGAAACCAACAAATATTTTTATTAATATCAATCTGAGTTACAAATGAGTATATCTATTCAAACCCATGCAAGGGCTTGGACTAGTGTTATACTTGGAATTCCAAGATGTTATTTGACTCGTAAATATACAACTATTGTCAAAAAAATGAAGACTACAATAGAAAACCAAACTGGATCAATCCAAGATACATGTGCATCATTGTTTTGAACTCTACAAAACTAGCATTAATTAGAACTTAAATGACTTCAGAACTTCTACCTAAAATCAAACAGACATTGAAGAAAATGAATGACCTCGAAGCATATCACGAATCAATGCTTCATGGTCCTTTCTTTTCCACCTTTAGAATAACCATGTTATCAACAAGATAACTTATCACTAATGAAACTCAATATTGAATGAATAAATAATAATCTCACTTGAGGCTAGAGAAAACCTTATCAGAAGTTTTACTTCATTAGTTTCTCATGCCTTCATTGTCTTTCTCTCCTTCTTTTATATCTTCGTAAAGTAGTTTGGTAGTTCAACTAACATTTGTTTAGAAAAGTGAATTAACTTCATTTAGTAGAAGACAATTGTATTTATAATAAGGGTAACAAATATTTAAAAAGCAGGTGGGGTCCAACTAGGTCTTTGCTCCTTTATTTCCAAAACTTCCCTTCTAACCCAAAAAATGATTAAATACTATAAAAATATCAGCATCATGAAATACATCAAAATAAGACACCCATCCAAAATACACCAAATCAGCAAACACTTGTATCTCCCAAAATATCAAAATGATATGATATTTAAAGTTTTCAAAATAATATCATATGCGTGTTGTTTGTCCCAAATGTCTAAAGTGTCTAAATAGTAATCTCATAACACAAATTAACATAAGTGAAGATATTTCTTTTTGAAAAACTCCTCTCTTTCCTTTCTTTCTTCTGACACATCTGGAAAAAGATTGGGAAGGTCTTCATAATAAGACTTTTTCTCATCCATCTTAACTATTTCAAGGTGCATGTTGTTGAAATTAATCTCTCTTTTGAAACTATTAGCTTTTGATGATTGTTGTTTGGAATGTACAGAGGATGACTGAGATACTTTTGAGCTAGGAGAGTGATCTGGATTTTATGAGAAGAACAAAATGAACACAGATTATTAACAGGTGCTTAACACAAAATAACAGAGATACAGTAAAATTGGTTTTCTATTCAATAATGAAATAAGCTAAAACTGTAAAATGCAGCGGAAACAAGCTTGTTGGAATGGTGGCGGCTTATCTCTGAGAAGAGATGTGACGGTTGCGCGCATTCGCAAGAAGAAGATTACAATGGGGCTCTGAAGGCATTTTTACAATAAAAAAGAATGCCAAAAACCCTAGACATCCAGAAATCTAACCCTAGGAGAAGAAGTGCCAAAAGTCATGTGGGCCCCATTTGGGTAAGTTAGTACATCAACTTCCCGGGGTCGTAACTTTTGCATACGATATCCGTTTCAAGTGTGTGATAGCCCGTTGAAAAGGTATCATCGAGGAGATTAATTTTGGTATCTCAATAATTCCTTCGGCTATATTTAAGGAGATCAATCCTGAAAAACCTTCATTTAGGCCCTCAAAATGGCCCCGGAAGTTAAAACTGCTAAAAATAGTAAATTGCCAAAATTGTCAGAAAATTGTTTTGAGCCAGTTCGAAAAGATGGGTGGCCACCGATATCCATATGGATAAATCCTCCCTCCTTAGGAATCAATGGTCTCCATTGCGTTGAGGTCCCCCATCATATGAGGA
>JASDQU011246248.1:15044-25874 GCA_032191745.1 Picea mariana | reverse complement strand
TGATGTGTGCCAAAAATCCCTATCATTTTGCCCTTGAAAATCACTAAATCTAGTCAAAAAATGCCCTTTTGACTTTCATCTCCAAAAATGGCCCTCAGATTTTGATTTGATAATTCATAACCAGCTTATTGAAGAAGGATTCAAACCATCCAAACCCAAAAATTCTTGATCTGGGCTAAAATTTGGCTATTTTGGCCATGACAGCTTTCAACAGCGCACCTGCCTGAAAAATCTGCTCCTGCGTTGTTGAAAGTGGCCACTTTCCACAGCTAACTGGTCAAAATTCTGCCTTCTGCGCTGGTGAAAGTGCAAATTTTTTCAAAATCAATTTTATCGGTCATGGAGAGTCTGTTTTGCATGTTTAGATAGTCAATCGACATCTAGAGAATCTAAGCTATCCAATGGTGTTTTCAGATCTTCATTTGGAGCTCGGGAAGGGATTGAAAAGTTCCCTTCAAGTTTAATTATCATTCTTTCCATTTGCAATTCAAAACTCTAAACAGTCTTTTGTGAACAATGTCTGATATGGAACCAAAGATTTGATTTGATGTTGCCAACCCGAGAGTACAACCTCTGTTAGTTGTTGATAATCTTGACTTTCCTCAGCGCGTGACTTTGTGAAAACCGCTCAATAGCTGTGGAAAGTATGCACTTTCAACAACGTGCCTCTTTGTAAAAAGCACTCCATAGCTATGCAAAGCATGCACTTTCAACAACGCATGACCTTTGAAAAATTGTTCCTTAGCTGCGGAAAGCATGCACTTTCAACAGCGCACGCTCAACTTTTGGACACACGTTAGTTGATGAAAGTGTAAAATGAAAATTTTGAAAAGAAGACTTTATGGGTCAAATTATTTTCTTAAGACAAAACCAAAACTTAAGTTTTGCAGCTAAAAAGACTCAACAATGAATTGAAGAAACTATCAATAGCCATGCTATCCACCATAAAACCCGACCAAAATGACGGTGCTATTTTGGGAGATAACAGGTTGCTAATGGGAAAATTATTGATTATGGAGGAAAACACAATGACATTAAAATTAGTATGGGAGAATATAGCTTATCAAGGAAAATGTATGTCATTCCTATAAGAGGATTAGATGTTTCTTTATGGATTCAATGATTGAGAATATTAGATAAGGTTCTACAAAGTATACTAAATTATTCATGAGGTTTGAATTGGCAGGAGTTCAATATGAAGTCAAAGGGTTAAAATATCCATACTCTTGGGTTATCTTTTCTCATAGAATGGAAAATCTCCTAAAAAAGGGTAGTAGTGGAGTTATGGTTAGAATTTATTTTATGGAAGTGAAACAAGAAGATGAAAATATTCTAGAGGAATTAAAAGGTACCTTGGAAAAGCACCATAGGGTTTTCAAGAAATTCATAAGGGGATACCTCCATCTATAGATCATGAACATCAAATTGAACTCATACTTGGAAGTAATCCTCCTAATACAAATCGTTATAGATATCCACATTATTAAAAAGGGGAGATTGAGAAAATGGTACAAGACATGTTGGATGCAGGTATTATTCAAACAAGCAAGAGTTCTTTTTCAACCCCAATAATGATGGTGAGAAGAAAATACCATGCTTGGAGGATGTGTCATGATTACAAAGATTTTTAAAAATTCAACATAAAGGACAAAATTTCCATTCCAAATATTAATGAGCTATTAGATAAGTTTCATGCAATAACTTTTTCACAAAGTTAGATCTTAAATCAAGATACTACCAAATTATATTAAGAGAAGAAGACATCTTGGAAACAACTTTTAGAACAAATCAAGGGTACTATGAGTTCTTGGTCATTCCTTTTGGGTTTAATAATTCTCACTCTACTTTTAAAATCCCTATGAACACAAAATTTCGATGTTGTCTTAGGAGGTTTTTGTTGGTTTTCTTTGATGATATAGTTTATATATAGAAAATCATGGGAAGAACACATTAAACATGTGGATAAATTCCGAAAAATTATTGAGAAATGTCAATTGTATGTAAAAAGGTTCGAATGTGGTTCTAGGAAGAAAGAAGTAGAGTATTTGGGTCATATTGTTCCACGAGAAATTTAGGAAGAATTATGCATGTATTGAAAGCCACTCACATATCTCTTTAAGAAAAATTCATTTGTATAGAATGAAGAGGCTAGCTTGGCATTCCCACTCTTAAATAATTCTATGTCTTGTACACTAATATTGTCAACACTTGATTTTGGTAAAACATTCATAGTTAAATGTAATGCATAAGGACAAGAAATTGGAGTAGTATTGATGCACAAATGGAGATTGTTGGATTTTGAAAGTAAAAAATTCAAGGGAAAATACTTGTGAAATCTACATATGAAATTGAAATGGAAGAAATTTTACACACACTAAAAAATGGCGACAATATCTAATTGCAAGGTATTTTAAAGTTGAGACAAACCATGATAGCCTAAAGTAATTTTTGGAGAAAATATTGTCGTAATAAGAAAAACAAAAATAAGTAGCAAAAATGAAAGGGTTTGATTTTCAAATAATCTACAAAAAGGGGAAAAACAATGTGGTAACAAATTCCCTTTCTAGAATAGAATAAGCCTCCACTTTAAATTCCATTACATCTTCCATTCTTGTGTGGTTGGTAGAATCTCACCATGAATGGAAAGATGATAATAGTACTAGACAAAAAGTACAATGTCTAGAAGAAGTGAAGAGCTCTATGGGACATTTGAGTGGAAAAAATATATACTTTCACTACTACATATTGAAAAAATTGCGACGAAAGTACCCTTTCATCGCAAAATTCAAGAGAAAGAGTTCAAATTTTCAATTTTATTATAAATCCAGCCCGTATTCGTCACTCTATCGACGGAATCAAATGTTCATCTCTCTTGCGACGATCATGAAGATAGTGGATGCTCGTCGCTCTTGGGACGGACTTGTGCATTTGTCATAAGAGCGACAATAACCATTGACCGTTACACTATTTGATAAAGTCAATATTGACCGTTATATTCTTTGACAAAGTCCACATTGATTTGGTCAATGTTTGTCACAAGAACGACGATAACCATGGACCGTTACACTATTTGATAAAGTCAACATTGACCATTATAATCTTTGACAAAGTCAACATTGATTTGGTCAATGTTCGTCGCTATTGCGATGAAAAAATATCTATAAATATTTTATGAATTAGAGATGTTGCGACAATATTGCTATAACAATGACGGTTCAGAAAGGGTATTTTTGGGCGGAAGAATGTCACAGAATATTAGAGGTGGGAAAAAAAGTAAAGCGATTGAAAAGGGTGATGGTAGATGTTATTTCCCTTGCAAAAAATGTTTCCTCATACGTCCCGTAAGAATTTTAATAGAAAAAACTACAAAACATTGTAGGAAATATGGGCACATTGATGGCGGATCGAGTGAATATCGTCCCATGGTAATTACATATATATTCATTCTCTGTTTTTATATTGTCAATTTTATATAAAATTTTATATATGTATATATATTGTTCGAATGTTTGTTATAGTACACACTAATTTTGCATGATTGTTTGTAATTATAAAGTTAGAGTTTCCCTATAACTTTCCACAAATTATTGCACCAAGTAGTAGTAGAAATGATGTTGTACAAGTTGAGGAACATGATCAAGAAAATGAAGATCTCATGGAAGAAGATGATGGGACACATCAAGTTAATGATCCCATGGAAGAATATGATGGGACAAAGAAAATGATCTAAGATTTGTTTTCTCAATCGGATGAGGATGGGGACAGTGACGGTATTTATGATGAACCTCTATTATAAAAGGAAAATAAATGACTTTATGAAGGATCAAGAGCAAATCTTCTCTCTGCTACATTGTTGCTAGTGAACTTAAAGGTTATGAATAATTTGTCGAACACTTGTATGACATAGATCCTAAGGTATGTAATATGTTTCATCTCATATTATACAGAAATGTTGACTTTTTTCTATTTGTTTTTAGTGTTAATTAATGTGTAAAATAAGAATGCAATTTTTACAATTAATATTCTTTACATTAACTAGTTATTTGTTATGTTGCAGATTGTTAGGTGAATTTTTGTTACCATCGTCAAATATTTTACCTTGCACATATCGAGGTTTGCATGCCATTCTGAAAGACATTGGAATGGATTATCAAACTATAGATTCATGTCCTAATGATCATATTATATATTATGGACAACATGCTTTGAAAACATAATGCCCACAATGTCTTATTAGTAGATATCGAACCGATCAAGTAACAAAAAGGGTGCCTCGAAAGGTTCTTCGTCATATTCCCATAATTCCACATTTGTAACGATTGTTCAAGTGTGAAATCATAGCACAATTTATAGATTACCATGCATGTAACATACATGGAGATGGTGTTCTTTGAATGCATGCTGATGGTTATGGATTTAAGGAAATTGAGGAAAAATGGGCAGATTTTAAAGATGAACCTCGTAATGTTAGGCGTTCATTGGCAGCTGGCGGTGTTAATCCATTCGGAGAGCTTAGGTTTATTTACTCAATGTGCCCTATTTCTGTTAACAACAATAATATTCCTCCTTGTATGTCAATAAAGAGGGAGCACATAATGTTGACAATGATTGTTCCATGTATTTGTTTACATCAATTTTTTGAATCTAACATTTTCATTTGTTTCACTTTTTGCATAATATGTTTTATTTATTTATTTACTTATATATACATGATATCATGGTTATAGTAATTATGTGTAATTTCAAACAATTAGGTAAGTACCAAGTTATAGATATGAATGTATATATCGAGCCTCTTATCAATAAGCTACTAAAGTTATGGGTTGGCATCACTATGTATGACATCTATAAACCAATCGGGGAGAAGAAATTTAAATTCCGTGGAATAATTTTATGGACAATTCATGATGCCCCATTACTAACACATTTTTGTGGTATGTAGCATTATAATACTGCTCTTTAATACTATATAATTTTTTAATGACATCATGTTGCATGTTTAACTTTTAAATAATCTCATCATATAATTGACATTAATCCATTTGTTGTAGGTCTTCAAACAAAGGGTAAATTTGCATGTCCAGTTTTTGGTCCTAAGATGAAGTATCATCATTCAAAAAGTTTAGGAAAGGTGGTGTTTGATGAATATAGGCACCTCCTCCCTAAGAACCATAGGTATCGTACTACCAAAAAACTTATTTTCAATGGGAAAGAAGAGACTGGTTTAAAACCACGAAGAATGACACCTCACCTATGGAGGTTGGAATATAATAGAAATAGTCAAGGTACACAATTTATTCATGTAATGTTTTCTAATCATTGAATTTATTTTACCATATTTGATAATTATTTTTGTGATTTCTTTTATGCTTCATGAAGGCCACCATCATGAAGGTATTAATAATGGGGTTCCATGAGGAATGAAATTTTGTCCCACTCAATTCATGAGGTTTCCCTACTATGAGGAGCTAAAAATAGCTCATTTATTTGATACAATGCATATAAGGAAGAATGTGACAGAAACGTTATGGCGAATCATAGATGGTAGGAGGGATAAAGAAAAAAATGTCAAAATTTGTACTGACATTTAGGAAGCCAATCATGCAATGTGAAGTGTGATCCGATCAAATAGAGATGGACTAGACCGAAATAACCTTCCATGGTTATTAACAGAGCAACAAAGCAATGATGTAAAAGAGGTCATTCAAAGAATTAAATTTCCCACGGGTTTTTCTTCAAACATAAATAATATCTTAACGAAGAAAGGTGAATTTGGTGGGGGTAAAAACACATGATTGGCATACCTTCATTAAGGTAATAATTTTGGTATACATATTTATATATATTGGCCTTATACATCTTTTTATTTTTTTTAATTTTTTTTGGTCTACTTTGGTCGAAACAAATAACGATTCATTTTTTTGTTACAATGTGTTCTACCAATATCTCTCCCAAACAACTTTGATAACAATGTCAAACAAGTTATATATGATCTTGGAAAATACATGAGGTAAGTAGTTGAGATTTATATGCAAAATGTTCTTTCAAATTGTTGGTGTACTTAATGACACATGTTTTACTTGTAATGTAATATATTATATTATGTTATGTTGAAACATGTTATTTTCTTATGTCATGATCTCATGTAGATGGTTGTCATTGAAAGAAATCCATGAAGATGATATAAAGTATTGGAAGAGATAAATTCCTCGTCTAATGTGTGAAATGAAAAAAGTATATACCTCCAACAATTTTCAATGCAAAAGAACACTACGTCATACACCAAGTTGAGGAGATTGAAATTTGTGGACTTGTTCACACAAGGTCAATGTGGATGGTGGAGAGGCACTTGAAATCATTGAAGGCATTAGTTAGACAAAGAGCACGTCCTGAGGGTTCTATGGTGGAGGGATATATGGTATATCAATCCATGGTGTATATTAGTCAGTATATTCCTAAATTAGAAGTGCCAACTATGCATGCAGTGGATCGCATTTGGGATTTGAACTCTAGCAAAAAAATTGAAGATCAGGAGCACCTGTTGGGGAAAGGTAGAATGAAAAAAACGAGAGGTAATATATTAATAATTGTGGAGATTTATATTAATAATACATATAAAGTTTCGTTTTTTGTGTATATGATCATACTCATTAATATATTAATATATGTTATTTTATAAATTATTAATATTTATAACCTGCATGGACGTTATAACTAAAATTTAATATTGGTGAATTATATTTTTTTCATTCAGTTGCTCAAGAGTAGGATGCACTTCATTTATACATTGAAAACAATCTTGACTAGATGAATTTACGGATTGAAAAATGTAAACAACATAATTGGTTAGAGAATCTCGTCGTAACGGAGTTGCCAATGTTACACAAAGGGAAATTGATTTAGCATAGGGTTTGAAAGATCGACAGGAAAGCAAATTCACCCATTTTATTCAGTTATTTTATATTATATTAATGTGACTACATGTGTACTGTATTTTTCAGATACTTTCCAAGTTATATAAATATATATGTTAATTTATTAATTGACAATGCATCTTTTACATATCTGACATATTGCAGTTGAAACACCACAAGGCTATGTTGTGCAATGGTCATAAATTTTTCATCAAACAATTGGATGAAACCAGGAAAACTTTTGATAGTGGGATAACTGCAGTATTCCAGGTCACTAATGTTTCCTCTAGGAGTGACAGACATCCCCAAGAATTTGAAAATAGATACTATGGGTATTTAAACGATATACTTGAGTGTGACTTTAATTCTTTCAAATTAATTATGTTCGATGTCAAATGGTATAGGTTATGAATGAATGAACACGATGAGGAAGGAGCTGTTATTCAACATGCCAACGAATTTTCAATGATTAAAACAATGATGTTTGAAATAGGACATGATCGTTATGTTTTTCTAAGCCAACGTGAACATGTATTTTACTCAAATGTTCCGGGTGAGAGGGATTGGTCATTTGTTGTTAGATATGATCCAAGAGGAAGGACATTTAAGTATACTCATTTACAAGAAGAAGATGATATTGAAGATCAAGAAGATTATTCGCTAGATCAAACAGAGCTGGAAGATCATGCAGGGTCGACATATGAAGAAGATGAATAAGATCATGATCTAGGTGTAGGAGACAATATTGCAATTCTTTATGATGATGTCGAAGAAAATATGCTCGAAAATGACATTGATGACAATGATGATATCGTCAATCCTTTCAACACTGTTTCTGAACTGGATGATGATACAGATGTCGAGTTCGATGAAGAATATCAATATATAGAATACGGATGATTGCACATATGTTGAGGTTGGATTAGGTACATGACTATATATTTTAATTTGTATGAATTATTGTCTTAAAATAATTTACTTATAATGTCATGGGTTAATTACATGTTTTTAAGTTTTATGCAACGTTTTTATATCCTATGTTACATGTTGTTTAATTATTATGTGAAACCTGAAAATAGTTGCCAATATACTAAAGTACATGGTAAACTAAAAATATCGTTTACAAACACATAATTTCATTTACCTTCATTAATTTTTGTTTTTGTAGTTTCTATGCATGAATATTACTAGGACGTTGCTTTCGATTATTTTCTATTTTATAGATTGGGTATTAGGGATCAATTGAGAGTGATGTGAGGGGGAGGGGAGGGGCCATATGAGATTCCACCTTCACTTGGTTGGCCTTGCTCAGTAGAGGATAAATTATTCTTGAAACCAAGAGAAGATCTTTGATTTTTATACCGTCATGATCGTATATGTCATCAATATTGTTGTCATAGTATTTCATCAACGAAGTTTTGATGAACGTGTTTTTCATTTCTATAGAATTTTTCGTTGAAATTGTGATGAAAAATCCTTTTTTTTTTGTATGCATTGAAATTTCACATGGATAGACTATTCACACGTCTTAACGATATGGGAGGGTTTTTGGACTCAAATTTGACTCACAAACCCACTTGCTTCCATCACCAATTCATCATGTAAACCATAAACCCTATTTTTCATATGTTCTAGTAGATAGGTTAAAGAATCCTAATTTCATATTTGTATTTGACTCAAGGTACAACTAGCTTGAAAAGTATCAAATTTTAATTTCAAGTTGATAAACCAAATATGAAATGAATCCTAATTAAAACCATAAAGTGTTGGAATTTGTCATTTAAGTGTAGTGTCATGTAGTATCTTTTAAAACATAGAGAGATTGGTCTCTATAGAAGTAGAGCAATATATTGATATTGGATTCTCTTCTAAGCTGATGTTGATCTTTTTAAACTTCAAGAAATATTGAGATATGTGGTGGTGTGAAAAGAAGTATAATAGGTACTAGAGGAGAAAATCAAGGATAATTTAGTACCCATCACTTATGAAAACATTTTTGTTGGCAAGAGAGACAAAGAAGGGAATTCTTAGACAAGAGACAAGGAAAGGATATCATCGCAAGAGTGAAGAATGTAAATAATCTTGCGATGAATTAGCTATACTATCGACGAAAAAATTTCGTCGATAGTATAGCTAATTCGTCGCAAGAATCTTTACATGGGATAAAAAAAGGAAATGGATGAGGTGGTTCCAAGTATAGCTTATTCGTCGCAAGCATATTCAAATGTACACATGGGATGAAATTTGTCCCCTTTCTTCATTTTTCTTTCAGGTTCTACATTAATGTATATACAATGTATGTGTGTCATAGTTGTGATGAAAAATCCCTCTTTTTCATTGATTGCTTAATCAACACCATAAAAATATTCCCTTGCAGTACTAGATGCGGGGACGTGTGTACTGTCGAACCAAACATAAATTGTACTAGGACTAGACATGGGCAACAGTGACCTGTGAATGGGGCCAACGTTGAAAATTTTTCAAACTATTTATGTATGCACTGAAATTTGACATGGATAAACTATCTGCATGTCTTAATGATATGGAAGGGTTTATGGATTCAAATTTGACTCACACACCCACTTTTTTCCATCATCAATTCATCATGTAAACCATAAACCCTATTTTTCTTTCAAAGTACACAAATTGGTTGACGCAAGTTTTAAGTTTGCAACCTTTCTTCATTTTTCTTTCAAGTTCTACATTAATGTATATACAATGTAAGTGTGTCATAGTTGTGATGAAAAATACCTCTTTTTCATTGATTTCTTAATCAACACCATAAAAATACTCCCTTATAGTACTAGATGTGGGGACATGTGTACCATCGAACAAATTTTAAAAGGAACAAGGAACGGAAATTGTATTATGACTAGACATGGGCAACAATGACCTGTGAATGGGGCCAATGTTGAAATATTTTCAAACTATTTCTATATGCACTAAAATTTGACATGGATAGACTATTCACATGCCTTAATGATATGGGAGCATTTCTGGACTCAAATTTGACTCACACACCCACTTTTTTCCATCATCAATTCATCATGTAAACCATAAACCCTATTTTTCTTTCAAAGTACACAAATTGGTTGACGCAAGTTTTAAGTTTGCATCATTATTTCTTCATTTTTCTTTCAGGTTCTACATTAATGTATATACAATGTATGTGTGTCATAGTTGTAATGAAAAATTCATCTTTTTCGTTGATTGCTTACTCAACACCATAAAAATACTCCCTTGCAGTATTAGATGCGGGGACATGTGTACTGTCGAACGAATTTTAAAAGGAACAAGGAACATAAATTGTACTAGGACTAGACATGGGCAACAATGACCTGTGCATGCAACCAATGTTGAAATGTTTTCAAACTATTTATGTATCCATTGAAATTTGACATGGATAGACTATTTTCATGCCTTAATGATATGGGAGGGTTTCTGGACTCAAATTTGACTCACACACCCATTTTTTTCCATCATCAATTCATCATGTAAACCATAAACCCTATTTTTCTTTCAAAGTACACAAATAGGTTGACACAAGTTTTAAGTTTGCATCAGTCTTTCTTCCTTTTTCTTTCAGTTTCTACATTAATGTATATGTGTCATAGTTGTGATGAAAAATCCCTCTTTTTCGTTGATTGCTTAATCAACACCATAAAAATACTCCCTTGTAGTACTAGATGCGGGGACATGTGTACTGTCGAACGAATTTTAAAAGGAACAAGGAACACAAATTGTACTAGGACTAGACATGGGCAATAGTGACCTGTGAATGGGGCCAACGTTGAATTTTTTTCAAATTGTTTCTGTATGCATTGAAATTTGACATGGATAGACTATTTGCATGCCTTAACGATATGGGAGGGTTTCTGAACTCAAATTTGACTCACACACCCACTTTTTTCCATCA
>JASDQU011246247.1:7895-25860 GCA_032191745.1 Picea mariana | reverse complement strand
CCTGCGCGCCCGGCGCAGGTGCTCAAACACTGCTTCTCGTGCAAAGAATATAACACATACCGAACACAGTTCCAATAGACACTACTTTTGATAGGCTTAGTCTAATATAAATAAAGGTAAATTCCTCATCGAGGAATTATAACACATGTGTGAGTTTGGAAATTTCAGCAAGTACTTGTTCTTGGGAAAAGTGCGAATCTCTCTTGGGCGCTAGTCTTCTAGGGTTTGTGAGCACCCTTTTGTGTGCTAGGTTTATGGTGTGGGAGGTATTTATCTTGAAGAATATAGCAAAGGATTGGTTGGGTTTTCTTCCCTTGTCGAAAAGGGTTTCCCAGGATACTTCTTGTGTACTTGTGCAAGGTGCTTCTTCTTGTGATCTTGGTTACTGCAGCAAATTGTTTATGGTGTAACTGCAATTGTCTATGGTTCAATTAAAATGATAAAATTGAAATGAAATTCATGCTTGAGCCTATATTAATGAAAAATCAAAATGGATTCAAAGCATATGTCTTGAAGAACCCATTGAACAAACATCTACTAGTCATCCTCTCACTTTTTGCAGAACTGTACGACCCTCCTAGGGTTTCTAGAAAATCCATACAACCCTCTTCTTTTGGGTGTTTCAGAACTTCACACTTGGACATTGGGGATGAAATTTGGACAAGACTGTATGACCTCCTTCAACACATATCCATAAACTCTCAAAGTCAAATTCCGAGAATTTTGGATTTTTGGCCCTAGGGTTTCTAGTGTTCCACAATTTTCTGTAGATTTTTGGTTTTAGGGTTTCTGCAACTCTTTGAATAAGATTTCAATCTTACCAGTGTTATTTTGGATTTCAAGGCTTATAGTTGGCATTAATAAGCCCAACAAAACCTAAGGTTTCTAACCTAGCCTAGCCATTAGGTTTTCTATCCCAGTTGACAAAGGTTTATGAAGAATAAAAGAAAAAAAAATATGATGAACATAACTATGATGGAAGATAAGGTTGATGAATAAAGAAACTTCAGTTCCTATAATTCAAGAATTTAGAGGAATACTTATTGTGGGTGATACAAATTTTTTTTTTACCAGAGAAAACTACCATTGAAGAGAAGGAAGAAAGGAAGGAAGATGACAACACCCTCAGAGATCTTACATTGAACGACCAAGCTTCAAAATATCAAGATGACGAAAGGTGACACCATTGCTATAGTCTTCATGAATATGTCAGAGATCAGAGATCTACTAAGTGAAATAGGAGAAATCATATTAGCACTCTCAAGTATGCACTTGTATATATTATTTGTATCATTTACATGAGGGTACCTACAAGTGGAAGGAACCTTTGCTGCAATCATGGATCCAAAGGTATCTCAGTGCATTCAGAAGAACAACACACTAGATGTGAAGACTCCAGGTTTGATTGTTTTAATTATCATGCCTCTAAATTACATTTTTCTACATTACAAGTAGGTGTTGTAGTTGTGACAACAATCCTTAAATTGTTTTGATTCCAAGAGATGTACTCATGAGTCTCCTCTAGGAGATATTCTTGTCTTGTTTCCTTTCATTTGTTTCCATGTTCCGGGCAAGTTAACAACAAAGGAATATTTTTATCCTTCAGACATCAGAAGGAGTCACTTGACTCAGAAGGAGTCAAAATAATTGAGAATAAGAGACAATACCTTCTTTGTCTTCAACATCCTAGAGGGAGATAGCCATTGATACAATTGAACCAGTTGTTCCAGTTGATATTCTCAGTGACCTTGCAGTAGGCCATAAAAAACATGTCTAGGTTAGAAAAACTCTGCAAGAGGCACAAAGACATACAACACATTTCGAGAGAGAAAGAGACCAAATATTTTTCGAGCTATTCTTCAGCCATACTATTGATACAGAGCCTTGTTGTCATGGAGAAACAATAGGTCAACATGTATGAAAAGATGCCATGGAAAAAGAGTATCAATCCATTTTGAAGAATCATGTATGGGATATTTTTCAGAGACTAGAAGGGAAGTATGTGGTGACTTCCAAGTGGATCTATAAGATCACGCATGCAACTGATGGCAATGCCGAGAAATAAAAAGCATAATTTGTAGCCAAAGGATTCCCACAAATAGAGGGATTTGTCTATGATGAGACACTTGATCGATTAAGCCCGATACAATTCCATCTGTACTACCATCCATGAGTTGGAAACTACATCAGATGGATGGGTTCTTTGATGAGTTTGGGTTTCAGCAAGAGATCTGTTGATCCAAACCTATATTATTACAGTGTTGGTGACGAGAGCCTGATTTTGATGACTTATTCAGAAAGCCTTCTTGTTGGATACAAGTAACCTTTGACTTTTGATTTCGAGATGAAGGATCTAGGTATGATGCACTACTTCTTGGGACAAGTATGAAAAAGAAATGATTAGATTTTCCCGAGTCAAGGAAAATATATAGTGGGGATATTAAAGAAGTTCAGTATGACAGAATGCAAATCCATGCCTACAGTGATGGTGATGGATTTGAAGAAAATGAATGATGATGATTAAGACGATATTGATTCACAACTGATTGGATCACTAATGTATCTGGTTAACACTCGACCCGATCTATGCTATGCAGTGAATGTACATTAGTCAATTCACGAGTCAACCGAGACAGACTCACTAGATAGCAACGAAACATGTATTGAGATATATACAAGTCATAGTTGGGTATGGATTAAGATATGCATCCAATGTAAACTTGAGTTTGCAGGGATATGTCGATTGGGCAAGAAGCGCAGTGGACTCGAAGAGCACATCTGATTATTGTTTTACCTTGGGGTCTGCCATGGGTTCTTGGTGTAAGAGACAAATATTTGTGGCCTTGAGTACCGCAGAAGCAGAGTATATAACATTGAGTGAGGCAGTCCATGAAGCAATGTGGCTTCGAAAGATTTTGACAGATTTATTTGATCATGAGATGGATCCTATTATTATTCATTGTGATAACCAAATCTGTGTGAAGCTCTCTCAGAACCCTGTGTTTCATGATAGCTCGAAACACACTGAGATAAAATATCATTATATCAGAGAAATGTTGTAGAGGAAAGCAATACACATGAAATACCTTCCTACACATGGGAAGATTGTAGATATCTTCACTAAACTACTTTCCAATATGAAGTTCGAGTACTTCCATGAAAAATTGGCTTGTTGGATAATACCTCCCTAGATGAGAGGGAGTGTTGATGAATACAACCAAGATGAAGTTTGAGTACTTATGTGAGAGACTTGGCCTGATGGAGAATGCCTCCCTAGATGAGAGGGAGTGTTGATGATTACAATTGCGTGAGACATCCTACAAGACATAGACTAAGTGAGTTGGCCTGAGAGAAATCCCATGAGTTGGGTGTGCCCATGATTCGAGTCTGTGGTTCCTCTATGAGATAAAGAATAAATGGTGTTTGCCTTTGTGTGGGGTAAGGAAGCCCATGAGTTGGGTATGACCATGAGTTGGTTGTGTGGTTCCTCTCTAAGACGGAGATGGAACATTGTGTTCCTTGTGTGGGGTGAGGAATCCCATGAGTTGGGTGTGTGGTTCCTCTCTGAGATGGATATGGAATGTTGTGTGTCTCTGTGTGGGGAATCCCATGAGTTGGGTGTGTTGTTCTCTCTGAGACAGAGATAAAACAATTTACTAGTCTCCTTTGTGTAGAGAGTTGAGATGATATGATACTCCAGATGATTCTCCTATGAGACACAGTGAAAAAGAGATCTGTTGAGTTGGATGTTCCTGTGGCTCAGCATAGGTGAATGTGATCCTAGTCGCTAATCACTAGTGAGTATGATTCTCTTATGAGACGCAGTGAGAAAGAGATCTTCTAAGTTGGATGTGTCTATGGCTGAGCACATGTGAACGTGATCCTAGTGGCAGAGCACTAGTGAGTATGATTCTTTTGTGAGACATAGTGAGAAAGAGATCTATTGAGTTGGACGTGCCTGTGGCTAAGCATAGATGAATGTGATCCTAGTGGTTGAGCACTAGTGAGTATGATTCTCCTGTGAGATGCATTGAGATAGAGATGTGGACATCCCTGTGGCTGAGCACATATGTATGTGCCCCTAGTGGGTGAGCACTAGTGGGTGTATGAGATCCCTTGATATATTTTCCAAGAGTAAGACTTACCTGTAACCCTATTTGTGATGTAAAGGGTATAGGTCGGCCCCACCATAAAGTGAAAGATAATTGATGTAAAAGATAATTAATATGGTAATTATTAATTAGATTGTGAGTTATTGAGGTCAGCCCTGTTGAGCCAATAGACACTACTTTTGATAGGCTTGGTCTAATATAAATAAAGGCAAATTCCACATTGAGGAATTATAACACAAGTGTGAGTTTGGAATTTTCAGCAAGTACTTGTTCTTGGGAAAAGTGCACATCTCTCTTATGCGCTAGTCTTCTAGGGTTTTTGAGGACCCTTTTGTGTACTAGGTTTATAGTGTGGGAGGTCTTTCTCTTGAAGAATATAGCAAAGGATTGGCTGGGTTTTCTTCCCTTGTTGAGAAGGGTTTCCTAGGATACTTCTTGTGTACTTGTGCATGGTGTTTCTTCTTGTGATCTTGGTTACTGTAGAAAATTGTTTATGGTGTAACTACAATTGTCTATGGTTCAAGTAAAATTCTAAAATTGGAATGAACTTCATGCTTGAGCCTAGCTTAATGAAAACTAAACACTTATCACATATCATATTGTAGATCTTGAATTGGATATATTGTAAAAGGAGGTTTCCCCCTCAAAGTAGACTGTATCAATTGACTTCTTATCATTTTTAAGCCATTGGATCATAACATTTGGTATCAGAGAATCGATCCTAGGGTTTTTCTTCTTCAAGTGAGCCATCTTGGCATTCTCACTATAATTTTTTTTTGGGCCTCTTTAGACAGTGAAATTTTGAGGTTACTTATAATACATATCAAGGTACCTATGGTAAACATTTCAGGTTCTAGGTAGTTATACTTTCAGAGATATACCTTGTTGAAAATAGGGTTTTTTATTCATCCTGAATTCAATTTAAATGAGTCATCTTGGGGTTTTTGCTATAGCTTATTTTCTGGTAGGTTTCAGATAGTGGAATTTTGTGGAGACTGAGATGACATCTCCTAGTATAGGTGGTACGCATTTCATATTATGTTTCTCTATACTTTTGAATATATAGTCCAATAAAACAAGGCTTGTGACTAATCCTTAAATCAATTTTAAAAGAGTCAACTTGACATTTTATTTGTAACTTTTTTTTCTATGAAGTTTGTGACTCTGAAAATTTCATAATCATGAGGAGACATAGCGAATTACATGTGACAAATTTTTCATATTTTGAAACATTAAAATTTGTGAGATATATCTCGTCGAAGTTGGGGTTGCTTACTAATCCTAAAATTAGTCTTAAACAAGACATTTTGGTATTTTTTCTATAAAGTTTTATTAGTGAATGTTCATACTATGAAGTTTCTAGGAGTTTAAAAAGTCATATCAAAGTAATACATGCCAAAATTGTATACTTAGAAGGGTTCAAAGTTCATAGATATATCAGGACAAAGGTCAGTCATCCATACATACTACAAATTAAGGGCTTGAAAGGTATGTAACTTATAATTGGCATAAATTTTGATTGGAATATTTATTTTAGGTGATTCAAAATTTGCGATAAAGAGAAAATAGAGAAAAAATATTATTTTTATCCCAAATGGCTCCAAAAGAGGTTTCAACACCAAATAAAAATCCAAAAATTACACATAGGACGTCAGAAGAAAATGAATATTGAAACATGCTATCCCAATTAAAGAACCAAGTTAATGAAATGAATGGTAGTATGTTGAAACTAGTGGATTTATCATGTTCTCAAGAATCCCTAAAAAAGTAAATGAAATATGAAATAAAAAACAAGATGGATGAAAATATGAAAGAGATGGAAAATAAGATGGAAGAGAAGATGAATGAAAATTGGGAACATATGGAAAAGAAGATGAATGAAAATAGTGCACACATGGAAAATAGTATGGATAGGAATATGGGTGACATGAAAAATAAGATGGATGAAAATAAAGAAGAAATACAAAAATCAATGAAGGAATTGCAAAATTCCATGTCTTCCATGATATTTCATGCTCTAGATGAGAGACTCTGTAAAGGAGATCTCAAAATACAAGGAAATCATGAAAATAAGGAGAATAAGGTTTTTGAGAATCAATCACATATGGGGAGTATTTTATCGCATTTGGAGAGCACAAATATAGAATCTCAAAGCCAAGATCATTCATTACTCCAAGGTCCACATCATGAAGGCTTCATGTTAGCACTAAGGAGCCACTTCATTCCAAAGATTGATATGAGGAAGTTTGATGGTAAAGATCCTATAACATTGATATTCCATATGGAGAAATTATTTGATATACATCAAACAACAAGATTACAAAAGTTACTTATTGCATCCTTATATTTAGAAAATGATCAATTTGTTTCGTATCAATGGCTTTGTGAAATAAAAAATAATTATCTTATTTCTTGGTCTATTTTTATGGATGAATTGATATAACATTGTGGGAATATTCAGAGAAATACATTCTTTATTCAATTGATAAATATTCAGAAAAAAGGCCCAATTATAGAACACAGTCAACAATTCCAAAAGATCAGCCTTAGGGTAAAGAACATTATTCAGGATAATTTTTTAAAACTATATCTTTATGGGAACTTTAAAGGAGAACATTCAACATGAGGTGTGTCTCTTCAAACCTAAATCCCTAGAGCAATATTCCAGTATGGAAAGGAAAGTAGAAACCAAACAAATGGCTTCTAGAAGGGTAGCCACTAACAACTATAGAGAGCACCATGTTCCTTCTCCTAACCCCACTCAACCTACAAGGTAAAAAACTCAACAAATGGATGAAAGAAGAACAAATGAACTATGTTTCAATTGTGACAACACATACAGTAAGGGGCATAAATGCGGTGAGAAGAAACTATTCTACATAGACCATGAAGAGGAAGAATATAAATAAATGGAATCATCACAAGATATAGAGATTGAAGATACTACTCCAACAACATATTGTCATGCATTGGTCGGCATTAGTACTCCACAAACCTCATGATACAAGGATACATCAAAAATAAAAAGGTAACAATGTTGATTGATTCTCATAGTACCCATAAATTCATCAATTACAAATTAACAAAGGATCTCAATTTACTTGTATATCCAACACTAGAGTTTCAAGTAATGCTTGGAGATGGAGGTATCATAAATTGTTCTGGGAAGTTCCATAGTATTAATCTTGGTATTATGGAGGAGTATTTTTTGGATAGTCCCATGATTTCCATCCAAATGGGTGATGTTGATGTTATATTTGGGGTACACTGGTTACAATCATTGAGAACAACGACCCTTAATTTTCAATATCTTTTCATGAAATTTTCCTCAGAAGGAAATGAAATAGAGCTTACAGGTATCATAGGGAAACTCTCTAAAGTGATAAGATCTAATTAATAAAAAGAGGGACATCATGGTGTAATTTCACAATTGTGCTCACTAGATGTTCAAACATTTATATCCTCTACTCTAGTGGATCTTCAAATGGTTATCAATAACCATTCCAAAGTATTTGGAGAGATGACTAAGCATATTCCACTGAATCAAGATCATGATAATGCTATTCATTTGCAACCTGGAAGTGTACCACCTAACATTAGGCCTTACAGGAATCTATATGCATAGAAGAGTGATATTGAGCATATGACGCAAGAAATGTTAGAGGCCGTCATCATTCAACCTTGCCAAAGTTCTTTCTCTTTAGGAGCGGTGATGGTTACAAAAAAGGATGGTTCATGGCATATGTGTCCATATTATAGACAACTCAACAAAATGACCATCAAAGATAAGTTTCCTATTCATGTGATTGATGAATTATTAGATGAATTGCATGGATAATGTTTTTTTAATAAGTTATTTCTTCATTTGGGATATCATCAAATCAAAATGAGGTAGGAATACATTCCCAAAATAACTCTTAGAACACATGAAGGTCATTATGATTTTTTGGTTACGCCATTTGGACTTATGCGCCATCAACATTTCAAAGGTTGATGAATTCTATTTCCAAGCCCTTCTTTAGAAAATTTGCGTTAATATTGTTTGATGACATACTAATCTACAACAAATATTGGGATCAACATGTACAACATGTTAACAAAGTATTTCAACTATTGGAAGAGAAACAACTTTAGGAAAATACTTCCAAGTGTGCCTTTGGGGTTCAATAAGTAGAATATTTGGGTCATATTGTATCTCATGAAGATGTAAAAGTGGACCCTAACAAAATTAAAGATATGAGGAAATTTCCAATTCCCAAATCCTTGAAGAAACTTAAAGGACTCTAAGGGTTGACAAGCTATGTTTTTCAAGAAATATGGTCAAATATCAGTACCTCTAACAACATTATTAAAGAATGAAGAATTTTCTTGGACTAAAGAATCAACCCGAGATTTTGAAAAAGTTAAGGAGGCTATGTGTACAACTCCCATCCTAGGCACACACAACTTCACAAAAACATTTATTGCGGAGTGTGATGATTCGAGCCATGGAATTGGTGGAGTTTTAATGCAATAATGAATTTCCATTTCCTTTGAAATCAACCAACTTAAAGGAAACAAATTAAACAAACCCATTTATGCAAAAGAAATATTGGTCAAACTACATGTATTTCAAAAATGGCACCCTTACCTAATAGGAATATACTTCAAAGTAAAAACAGATAATGATAGTTTGAATTACTTATTGGAGAAACAATTATCTTCAGAATAGAAACAAAAAATGGGTTACAAAGATTCTATGTTATTACATTGAAATTATCTACAAAAAAGGAAAACATGATTTTGTGGAAGATGTCATTTCAAGGAAAGAAGAAAAAATAGAAGGTTCACTATGTTCTATTTTTATTTCACAATTTGAGTGGGTGGAAGAAGAAAGGATAGAATGGAAGAAAGATCAAGARGTATGTAAGATCATTCAACAACTACAAGAGGAACYAAATTCATTAGATAATTTTGTTTGAAAGAATGATTTTCTATGGTATCATGATCACCTATATTTATGTAAGAATTTCCAAATCAAACAGAAGGTCCTTCTGGAATTGAACACTTCTCCTATAGGAGGACATTCAGGATTCCTGAAAACATACCACAAGCTTAAGAAGGATTTTTTCTGGGAAGGTCTTAAAAATGATGTTCAAAAATATGTGTCTGAATTTTTGGTCTACCAATATAATAATGAAGAGATAATCAATATGCTAGGTCTCCTATAACTATTAGCTATACCAAGTCAACATTGGCAGGAAGTTTTAATGGATTTTTTGTAGGTTTACCCAGATCCAAAGGAAATACTTTCATCATGGTGGTAGTGGATCGACTAAAAAAGTATACCCATTTTCTCTCTCATTCTCATCCTTTTAAATCAAGTGCAGTAGCCACACCATATGTGGAAACAGTTCAAAAGCTACATGGAGTCCTGAAGATTATTCTAAGTGATAGAGATCCAATTTTCACTGGAAAATTTTGGACTGAATTATCTTCTTGTTTGGGTATTCAATTGGATCACAACTAATCTTACCATATTCAATCTGATGGGAAAAATGAGATTGTGAGTAAATGTCTAGAAGGATATCTTCATTTATTTTCATATGATAAAGAGACACAATGGTTCAAGTGGTTTCCTTTGGTGAAATGGTGGTACAACACATCCTTTCATGCTTCATAAAAAATTTCCCCATTTATGGAACTTTATGGATATCATCCTCCATCCATTGCATCACCCTTGAAAGGGAATACAAAAGTTTAAGTAGTGGAGGACCACATAGGGAACCAACAAGAGGTTCTCAAACTATTGAAGGAAAACTTGGTTATGGCCCAAAATAGGATGAAACAATAAGCAGATCAACTTCACCGTGAAGGAGAATTTGAAGTGGGGCATTGTGTATTTTTTAGGCTAAAAACATATAAACAGATGTCCCTCAAGAAACAAAATGAGGAAAATAAATTAGCACCTAAATATTATGGCCCCTATAAGGTTTTTCAAAGGATTGGAAATATGACCTACAAATTGGAGTTGCCTCCATCTTCACGTGTACATCTAATCTTTTGTGTTTCTTTCTTAAAGAAGGTCATCAACAACAAGATCCCAGTCTGAAATATTTTTCTTGATATTAGTAAAGAAGGGAAAATCATACTAGAGCCAGAAACAATCATGGAAACAAGAATTAAGTAGCTAAGAAATCGATCAATTACAGAGTACCTCATCAAATAGAAGAACCGACAAGTGGAAGAGGCGACATGCGAAGATAAGTTCTTCTTGCAGAAACACATGTGGTTAGTCAAGTGTTGAGAAAAACACCTGTTTGGAGGGGAGGGGCATGTTAATATCTAGAAAAATCCCCATGTTATGTATAAAACCCATTATTAATCCGTATATATTGAATTATTACATTTATAGTGTTATATGTGTATGTTGGAAAGAACCCTTCATTACACCCTTTCATTATAATTGTACCCTTTTTCGCGTATATGTATACCAAGGAGACCTAGTCCTAAGGAACCTTATCACATTTCATATTGTATTTTGAATTGGATATATTGTAACATGAGGTTTCCCCCTTGAATTGGACTGTATTCATTGACTTCTTATCATTTTTAAGGTGTTGGATCATAACACATTTTTAGAAAGAACGCCTCGCAAGAATATCATATCACTACAATACAAGTCTTACACTATCATGAAGGTTGTGGGTGAGAATGAGCTTGAATTAAGTATTCCCCCTTTCCTTGGCTTACACCCAGTTTTTAATGTGGAGATGCTTTGACCATATTTTCCACCTCTATTGAACTCCTCAAAGGTGGTTGAGCATTTGTCCCCTACAAAACTCAATACTTACTTAATTGAACATGTTATAGTGGATTAGATCATAGAAACCAAGATGAAGGGAAACCTTTAGCATAACATACAACTCTATCAGTTTTCAAACTAGGACAACTTCTTCACTAAGGGAAGTGGCTTTCCATGAGTCAAATTTTGTGAAAATTTCCCCATCTAATAAGGAAATTTACACATTGGGGACAATTCCCTCCTAAGAGGGGCGGACTGATCCAAGTGGACATTGATGGACACCCAATTCTTCCACTGAATCAATAATTTTCTCCATCTTGGTAGTTGTTTTATCTACAATTTTTTAGGTCCTAAACTTTTGGGGTTGTTTTAGGGCCTTAAATGATGTTTTTTTGGCCATTTGGACTTCTCAGTTAGACCTTTCCAACTAGATTTTTTTCTCCCCAAACATATATTGTATTCAAAAGTTGCATCCTTAGGAAATCGACGTTTCAACTAGCCACCTCGAGGTCCATAATCCTTTTAGTGGTTTGTCTCCCAGGGTTAGGGTTTTGTAGATTTAGTGTTTCCCACCCTTAGGGTTTAGTACACTATGTTAAAAGGCCTTTTTCAACCTCATGTAATGTATTATGGTCACGGAAAATTTTAAGGATCCATAACTTTCTTAAACTATAGAAAACTTTACGAATCTTACTAATTATTAAAATTCCAACCATAAAATGTTTGGTGATATTTCTGTTAAAATATTCAAATTTTGAAGGATTTTATATAGTTTGTAGAAAAACTTGGTGATTTTTGGAGTAAAATACTTTTATCTTATAGAATTTGGGTGAATCGTTTTAGGAAAAATGGAAATTGACAAATATTTTTTTGGAAAAAACATGCAAAATTAGCCCATGGGAAGAATTTATCCCCTAAAATTTTCCCTTCGTATGGGGAATGAGCATAGAGGACACCTCTCTCTTCATAGGTAAAATGCCACCTTCTATCTATATTGTATCACTTTGGATTTTATTGTATTTTCCAATTAAATTCATTAATAGAACTTGGGTTTCACGGTATTACCATGCTCTCTGCAATATTGATGTGTGTTTCTGTGTTTCCATTCATATTCCTATCTTTGATTTCATTATATATACCTTCTAGATCATTTTAATTGTCTAGTTCTCAAAAATATTGTTTTTCATTATTATTATAATTGTTTTATATGTTATAAAAAAAACAATTATGAAAAAAAATTATTCGAATTATTATGTAGTTTTAATTTTATGTATAATTTGTATATATGGGTTTTTCTTATTAAATTTAAATTTTAAAAAATTGTTTTTAAATATTATTAATTTTTTTTTTTTATAAAAAAATTGTTTTTAAATATTACTAAGTTTTCCTCGGATGAGGTTCCAGCAGGGTCCACATGTCGATGGGAGAAGATGTGACATGCCACCTCTCCATAGACCATGTGACCAGAGCATGCACCCCCTCCCCTTAATTTATCACCCTCCGATGCGTACAATTAGAATTCACTGACGTGAGCTCTTCACTAACTTCCCCAGTGTGCCTCCTCTGGCTGTTTTGTCCCGACGATGGAGGAAGGATGCAGAACATCACTTCTGCGCACATGGTATCTTCTCCTCTGGCTCTCCTTTTATGGAAACCACCCCTGGTAGCCATCACACCATTCTGTTATTCCCATCCACTGCTTCTTCCCTCTACCACTATACTTGTTGTTCACTCTCATTTGTCCATTCCCGTCACAGATTCCCACCTTCACTCACATTCACTCATAGTTGGTCATGCCTCAGCTCCATGGAAAGCCGAAGATAAGACCTCTTTGGCACCAAAATAAAGTGGCCATGGCCATTAAAAATCCTCCTATCCCTGCTCCGTCTCCCAGTTCCTTGCCCCCTTCCTCTACCCAATCCTCACCAGACCAGAGTGGTCTCCCACCTCTGTCCTCGCCTTGGGCAAGTCAAGTGGAGTGGTTCGACCTCCATGGTAATTCTCTGGGCTATGAGCCTGGCCCAATCCAGAACATGGCCTCATATTCATAGTTGACCTTGGCCCACCCGACAAGACCAACACCCTCTGCACCCTCACCGCCACCCTTCATTCCCTTTCCTCTATCAGACGCTTTTCCATCTCAGGAGAAGCTCCCTTCTCAGTTGGAGGAGCTCCATGCTCAATTAGAAGAGCCTCAATTGTAATACCCTTTGCACTTGTATTGTGCTTCTTGTGTTAGATTTAGAGACTCAGTGTCGATACTTTAGGATCTAGTCATTTCGCTCAGACAAGAGGTGGACGACCTCTTCTTTCAGCTGGAGAACTTGGAATAGCAAGCAATGAAAATTGAATATTTTCTTGTGACCCTGCTCCATTCACTGCATGCTCCAAGATTGACCACTGATGGCCCAACTAATTTAGAGGCGATTCTTGTTCCACCTATCCATACATCTATCGTGAAAGAAGTGGAAACGTGAGAACTACACATAACCTAAAATTCAGAAAGCACACATGTGTCATCACGAATGTCTCTTTCTGTCAAATTTTCAATGTTTTTGGAAGAGCCTTCTCATATCGTCAAAGTTCAACACAATCAATTTTGTGTATGTCAGTAGAAATTTTTTTTTTATCTTATAGTTTTTATGGAGGACACACTCGAATCAGTTTCCCCACAGGGTGATTTAGGAAAGGTTGTTTAAACTTTAAGTCTACTTACAAATACAAAAGCTTGGATGAATTAGTTTCTCCTTGGGGCAATTCAGTGCAAGTGAACCCCAATACCATTGGTGATACTGTAATTTTTCTCTTGAAAGGTAATATATAGAATTCTTACTTAAAAAAAAATTATTAATAAGTTTTTTTTATAAGTTTCCAAAAAATATTATTTTAGATAATGAAGATGATGATGACTATAAGGATAATACTGATGAATAATAAAAGAACATTTAGATTATTATAAAATCTTTTTTTTTTATATTTTATATATAAACCAACATTAGATAGTCTTAGGGCCTTGAATTAGGATTTGAGAGTAAACTCTCCAAGGACAAAAAATGAAACTTAGGAGTAATTAAAGAGTGTTAAATCCATTCTTGCAACCATTGTGTTGGGAGAATCCTTTAACATAAGAGTTAAGAATGAGGTCACATCTGGGAAAGTAGGGATATTACCCCTCTCTCCTTATTTTCGTGTTTACGATACTGGATTGATTTCTATGTATGCGGGGGTTTAGTTGGTTAATGACTTTAGATATTCAATCCTACTTACCCTACTCTTACGTGCGGTCATACCTATAACTGTTCACCCGATCATTGATTGTGAGGTGGTATCCTTAGTGAAATTTCCTAGGTAGACACATAGGTGACTGGAGGTGGCACGTGCTTGTAGTACATGGGAAAAACATTCATTCATGGTATGAGTTCCCCGAGAGGGTGCCCACATTAATAAAGGATACTTGCATCGTTCAGGGTTATTTTACGTAGATCATCGTAACTTCTCCGCATACCTTCGCTAGCCAATATTGTGGGGAGTTCATCTCCCCCATACGGTTGGTTTTCAGAAGGCTCCTGAGACAATTGGTTTTCTTGATGTTAGGATATATTTGATTAGGGGTTTGATCTTTGAGTCCGAGTCTAGGATGGCCTTAGGTTGAATTGTGTTTGGATTTTCACTTATTACATTCACCGTGTTTGAATCACCATGTCAATCCCGACGACTATGAGGACTTGAGATTATTACAGAGGTGAAACCACCTCTAAAGAGACATGAGGTAGCTGACAAGGAATTTGAAGGGTATTATATTTTGTTTGACAAGACTGGTTTGGTCAAAGTGAAAGTGGTTGATGAAGGTCCTCCACCAAATTTTAATCCTCCTTTAACTGAGTGAGATGCACCTATAATTGTCCAAGTGAGGGAAATTTTCAGTGATCCTTTCTCTTTGTTTATTCATCTTTCCACCATGTCAGGACCCAGTGTTTCTTCCAGTGTAGCTGAGCCTATGAGCCCATTATCAAGTGAGACTGGGGGAAATCCCATCACAGATATCCTAGGGATGTCCATGTTACCACCCGTTAGCTCCATTGGACCTACACCATCCATACCATTTTCCATCAGTCCCTTGATAGGAGGGACACCATATATGTCATATTTTCGATCTATTAGTATACCTAGCATTCTTCCGCCCATCCCATCCACTTTGATGCCTACTTTTGGATCCTTTTTTGGTGGGGGGTCGAGATTTGGTTTTAGCATGGGAGGTGGAATCCATTCTACCTACGCCAATCCTATGAGAATCCAGACATCATCAGGTGCAGGTGTATTTTTTGGGTGGAATATTTCTAGTATTTTTGGGGTTTTCCCTAGTCAATATGGGGGCAACAATACCTCTGAATCTTTTAACTTTCCTTGGGTCAGCACACCCCTCCTCGAGGGAACATCCCTTGGGGGAAATGTTTTACCATGTGGATGCTTTCCTTTTATTAAAACATCCAGTCCTGGGGGGTTCTTCCTTGGGGATAACTTTGAGAATATTTTTCTAGGAGGGTCCACATTCCCCCTGGGGTCAACCCCCTTGGGGGTATGTTTGGTCCTGGGAGCATTCATGCTTCTAAAAGTACCACCATTCCTTGACGTACTCACTCTTTAGGAGCTCCTCAACCCTCTATTAGTACAAATATAGGTGAACTAAAAGGTCCATCTAGGAAAGTAGAGACTTCACCTCCCTCCCAGTCTTCATTTGCATGGTTTCCTTTTCTTGAAAATTTAGACTTACCTGATTTTTCATGGTTGAAAAATGACCCTATTTCCCACGACCCTTCATGGCCAAAAATGACTCCAATTTTATATCGTATATCCTAAAGTTTAATGGTAATTCATGAGAATATCCCTCTACACACATCCTAACATACGACTTATGGTGTTCATCCAACTCGTTGATGGATGAAAGTGTAAATCTATGTCTTTTCCATATATCCTTGACTGGAAATGCTACCCAATGGCACATCAAATCAAAAGGAAACTCCTTTAAAATCTTCAACGACCTGACAATAGTGTTCTTAATGCATTTCCAATTTCCCATTCAATATGAAATAGGAATGGAGATCTTGACTTCGTTGTTTCAAGATAAAGCCACTCACATTTACTATCATAAACATGAGTGGAGGTGATTATGAAGGATGATTAAGACTCATATTCTAGAAAAATTCCTTATGGAGTGGTTTACCAATCCCCTCCTACCACCCATTTCTAGAGATATCGCTATGGCTAGGGTGACCACTGAGGAGTAGGTAATTTTACATGCCCAACACTTTCACTTGATCTATTCGCAGTTGGTTACACTTTATGATATCATCCCAAATGCTCTTCCACCATTGGATGATCCAAAGAAACCAAACCCATGACCCCATTGTTGGGCCCTTCATTTTTGGTTAGAAGTTACGTAAGGAAGACTGCAGTCCCAAGTTTGGTCAAACACAAGTTGCGCAAGCCACAATGAAGCTAGAAAATGGAGCAAGCAAGGAAACAAAAAATGGTTAGAAAGAGGGAAAACACAACACCAACAAGGAAAAATAAGTTACAACATAAAAAGAATAAGAAATCATGCAAAGTCAAGCCAAAAGATCCCAATCAACCTATATATATGATATGTATATGATTTTAAAGGGTTAGATGGTGTAGATGGGGTAGATGGGGTAGAGGGTATAGACATAATTATCATTGACTCCATGTAGGTTCTGTGATTGTAATTCATATCCATTTTTGGAAAAGGGTAGATAGAGTTCTAAGGAATGAGTCTAGAACCAGAAAAACTTGTACCAAAGTAATGACTTGTATCTATTAAATTGTATCTGAGAATCTCTTTTGATGATAATATATGGGAGGACCTGAAATTTTCAAATATATTGTGTAATTCTCTGTTTATGGTTATGAATTGTCTCTTTAATTTATGTCTTCATGTCTGATAAGATTAATACACTATAACTATTACCAATGTTGTTCCAAGTTTGTTGTCTCTATTACTAGTTATGAATGAGTACAAATATTTTTTTTGGTTAGTTCCTCTTGCGCAAGACTGTGGTGAATCTTGAAGACTCTGGAAACCTTCCTAAGTATTCTCCTTGACCTTCCCTATATTCTTGTCTTGGTTATACTTCGGGTGAGACTTCTTTTCTTCAGAGAAGATGAAAATGCCAGTGCTCTAGACTACTCAGTAACTTTTGTTGGTAACCTGAGAAGGACCCTGGTCTGATCAACTTTGCACCAACAAAATGGTTTTGTTGCCAGGACCTGCATTAAAAGGGAACCAGTAGGGAGTGTTAGCGCTCTGTAAATTTGTTCAAATGATAAAAAAAATGACATAGGTAACCTACAAACCAAGTTAAGGTTGGATTCTGACCCTTCCAACCAGAGAGGGATCTCTCAAACATGTAAAGACTGAAAATACTCAAAAATATTTGGCAATGAACACACAGAGGTCATATTATGCAATAGGACATGTTTTGTTTTAGTTTTCAAAAGGGTTGGTAGGACAAACAACAGGAAGAAAACATTGGGCAATGGGGTCAAATCATGAAATATACTATGAATGTTAATATAACTAATGTACTCCTGAGGGAATGGAGGAAAAATAAGCATATCCTTCATCAATAAATAGTATTCAGATGATGGAAAGAAATAAAAGACAAAATTCCATTAAAAATAAGAGCATCAAACAAAGATGAATTCTCTATTGTAAATTTAGAACAAATAACATAAGGCTGAATACAATGAATATAGCACTTAACAGAGAGTGAATTCTGAACCTGTAATCATTAAACATGACAATTGCATTAACCATATGAAAGGAGCATCTATCAAGGATAAATTTCAATCATGTATTCTTAACTATGCTTAGAAGAAAGAACATAAATCAAATGAATGTGAAACAAAGGAAAACACACTAAATAATACACCGTGATGAATATCGACTATTAGAGAGTACTACACTCTTGTATTAATTCATAAGGACATTCTGAGAAATTTTACACAAAGTCCCTTCACCTTCCTGTGTGAAAGTCCCCCCACCCCCCCC
>JASDQU011246245.1:0-23712 GCA_032191745.1 Picea mariana | reverse complement strand
TCAGTATACTTCTCTACCCTGAAAAAAAAATTCCCACAATTTTTGCTAAGGAAAGTGCTCTGATACCACTTGGAAGATACTAGATATAATAAATACGTAGAATAGAAATGAAATTCTAGAAATGGAAGAATAACAGTAGTATAACCAGCATAATCTCCACAATAACACAGAAATAATATAAGAGTAACAACTGAAATAACACTTTGATTCAGAAAACAATGTTCATAGGACTCTTCGAGGGGGCAACCTCCAGTCGAGCAACGCTCTATTACAATAATCTTCAAGCTAGGGTTTTCATACCCTCAACCCTTATTTATACTAAATATGTCTATTAAGAGAATAATCTAGAGGAAGATCCTTCTAGAAGCAGATTCTTCTATTAGGTCTTCTTACATACGCCTTATTCTATTTTATTGAAAGGATTTATTAATATTGACCTTTATTAGATCCGAATACATTGATATACCTATGTGCAGGTTAGGACCTTGACATTCTCTAAGGTGTAAGTGTTCTTTCTCCCATCGTGAACAACATTTCTTTCATATTGCCATGGTCTCCCCAACAAAAGATGACAGACATCCATGGGAATAACATCACATAAAATTTCATCTCTATAACCCCATATCTTAAATTCAACTAAAAATTGTTTAGTGACTGTTACCTAATGTCCCTTTTGCAACCACGAAACCTTGTATGGGCTTGTATTTGTAACTGTCTCCAATTCCATATTTTCCACCATTTCCTTGGATACTAAATTATCTATACTTTTGTTGTCCACAATTACCTTGCATACCCTATCCTTGGTCTTGCAAGTAGTTCTAAACAAACTCTTTCTTTGGACTGGATTCTCTATCTCCTTCTCTAGATTCAAGAGAATTTTCCTCATCATTAAGGATCTTTCACCTTCTGCATCTTTTTCCTCAACATTTCACCTTTGCGCTTCTAAAATGTGAGCTTCACCTCCATCCCTTTTTATATCAGGACATTCATAAGACTTGTGTCTAATATTTCCACAGAAAAAACACTTTATCTCACCTCCTCTGCCTCTTCCTCTTCCTTTGGCTCGTGAAAAATTATTTCTTTCGGTAGATTGTCTTCTGTGTGAACTTCCTCCTCTTTCTTGGTGAGTATGAGTTTTCTTTCTTCCTCCTTGGGCTTATGTACTTTGTCTTGGGCAACCTCTTTGCCTTTGCTCTGACTTCTACCTCTGCCTCTTTGACTTTTCTTTCGGGCTAACTTCTCTTCAGCCTTCAGAGCAATCTGATAAACATATTCTACATTTCTAATCGTCACCATGCTCATCTCATCTTGAATGTCATATCTTAGACCATTCATGTATCTGACAACTTTTTCATCATCATTTTCACGATGACCATCTCTGATGTTAAGTCGATAAAATTCTTCAGTGTATTATTTCACTGTCATTCCCTTCTATCTCAAATTATGCATTCTTCGAAACAGATTGATTTGGTAATCCCTGGGTATAAACTTGGCTTTCATCTTTGCGACCATTCTATCCCAGCTTTTGATTCTTTACTTTCCTTTGCAATGCCTATCGGCCTGTATTTCATCCCAACACAGTGTTGCATGCCCTTTAAGTATAGTGATGGCGTGTTTGACTTTCTTATCCTCCTTGACATCCTCATAGTCGAAGTATTTATCTAGAGCTCTAAACCAATATAGCATCTCCTCAACTTCTAAGTTGCCTTCATACATCGAAATATCCATTTTTTCCTTGGCACCTATTCTTGCAACAACTTTGAATAGACGTTCTTCTGCAACTTCTTCTTCAGCGCCAGCCTCATTTTCACTTTCAGCTTCACTGACATCTTCAGCATCAAATTTCCATCTCTGTGTTGTCTCCATAGCATCTAATCAAGCACGAAGTTCTCTCATTTCCCTTTCCACAGCGATATCGGGCATTGGTATATCTTGACATCTCCTGGGTGGCATTTTTCAAATCTGTTCCATGCAGAATTTGAATCACAACTTTCCTTCTGTCCTATCTTACTTACAGAAAACAAATATTTCAAGTAGGCTATGCTATGATACTAGGTGACGTAGCACCCCTACCTCAACATGTTCTTCATGACCTCCCGGTCTAAGGATCATTCTTAATCTCCCCTTTGAGTCTGATTGACTTGTCAACCCTTGGCTATGAAAGGAAAAGGAGAACAAGGAAGAAAAGGTAAAAATTGAACTTCACGGGAGACATAGTGATTGTCACTGGGTCGAAGTGAGAAAAAGAGAAGAAAAAATGGAGCAAAGTGCAGAAAAGCAATCCGTTGGATGAGGAGTCGAGGATGATAGATCAGCAAGGAAGATGGACCTAGGATGACTCAGGAAGTGGAAAAATACACCATTGGATGCTTTGGAGCATCGCACGAGAAGGAAGGAAAGACAATTTGGTGAAGTCCGAAAAAAGAGGATCAAGTTGACCTAGGGTTTTGAACACCTAGGGTTTTGGTAATTAGGGTTTTGACACCTAGGTTTCAGCCTAAGGCTGTCAGTAAGGGACTATAATGTATAAATAGAGGTCGAGAGGACCTAGGTCGGGTCGATACTAGAGGAGGGTATGCTATTTTTATTGATTTAGCTCTATTACTATGGTGAGAGGTCATTGTATTGGGAGAGAGAAGTGTTGAAGCCTTATGGTATTGTAATATCTTCAGCTGGGTGCGAAGATCAGGTCCTGTAGCTAGGTGCGCAGGAGGGAGGAGAGGAAGACAGAAGGAGAGAGAGGATCTACTGGCCAAGAGTGCACATCAGAACTGTAATATTTATCTTAATATATTATAAGCACAGTTCTGTGGACGTAGCCCTAGAGAGAGGGTAAACCACGTACATCTTGTGTTGTGTGAGTGATTAATGCTTTGATCTTTGTCATGATTATGTTGTTATTTGCATTATTGTGTTAGATCAAGAACTATAGCCATGAATAGTAGATCTCATTGGTAAATGATATATGAATATCGTAATAGTTGTTATACAAGATCCCCTTGATATTACCCTGGTTGTAGACATCTCTGTCCTGCAACCCCCCCTTCGTTTCTTTGGGTGAGACTACATATACTTCACAGGTTTTGTCGAAAGGGCCAGTAGCTAGGGCTTGTTGGTGTGCTCTTGAAGTGAACCATGGGTCCGCCCCTGTGACAACAAATGGTTCCATTATCGGGATAGGAACCTTTTTAAGGGAATGTCAAGGTGGTTCCCATCGAGGACATAGATTCAGAAGTGGATAGAGGATTAAGAGAAGGACTTCATTGAAGACCAGAACAAGAACCCTAAACTGAGTACTGAAGATTGGCTACAAAGATACATCTTCACCAACATTCACGAGATCTTCTTTGGAGGAATCCATCAGGAGATACAGGTTAGATGACACACAGTTTGAGATCAGATCTAGACCTCCTGTGGTTTGGACACCGACATTGATCCAAAAGGTCAAGAGAATTGACAACACTATATCCAGAGAAGTAGATCTTTGGTTTGATAGTACCGTTGGAGGGTATATCACTGATTTTTCTATGGACAGAACAAAATCATATAGCCAAGCCGAGAGATACTTTTTCAAAGGACCCAGAGGAAATTTTTTTCACTATATGAAGCTAAGAATCAAGATTCTCTTGCGTGAAAATCACATCTTGAAGATACAACAGATTGGTCGAACTAGAAAAGGCTAATGTTCAAAATCTTGAACAACAACAGTGACACAGAAGTAGGACATACACGCAGTGGAAAAGTATTCTGAGGGGTTCACCTTGAGAACTTGTTTAAGAAAAACTATAGAGAAGAGGGTTTCTACAGCAGAGAAGAGGTAGATCTAACCGACGAAGAGCATCCAGAGCCCACCAAAACAGAAGAAGGGGAAGCTGAAGAAATGCACCAAAGAGAGCCAGAAAACTCAGGAACTATGCAGACTACTAAAGTAAGTAACGTTAATCCTCCTATTGTCCCAATAGTACTTAGCATTCAGAATAGTCAGAACCACCAAAATCTTTAGAGTATTGTTACTAGTAGCTCAACATCTACTCAGACAAGAAGCCTAGTCAGCTCTATGGAAAATGAGATGAGACTCCCTATCTTTAGAGGGGATGGATCTAAATATCTAGATCGACATTCATTTCCGTGTGAAGCCGTATGGAACATTAAAAGTATTACCAATGAAGCCATCAAGAGAACCTAGTTCAGCACTATGCTAAGGGACCGTGCACTGAGCTGGTACATGAAACTTGTCGAAGGAATGACACAACCTAATCCCTTGAATGAGATCAAGAATGCATTGATTGCGGAGTTGAAACCTAAGACAGAGTCACAATGTATTACAAAACTAAAAGAGATTAAACAAAAGGTAGAAGAACTTGTTTGGGAGTTCAACCAGAGATTCAAGACCCTGATAGGTTGATTAACTTTTCAGATCCCCGATGAACAGAACAAAGAATGGTTCATCATTGCACTGTTGCCACACATAAGAGTCCCTTTGATGCAGTAGAATATTGCATCATAGGCATAATCTTTGGAGATCGCCATGAAGCTTGAATCAGCATCGATGGGAGAATCTAGCTCAGGCATTAGCCAGATCATGAGCCAGCTAACTAGTTTGTCTTTATAGGTCGAGGATATGAAGAAGGGTAAGGGAAAAGACAAAAGGGAAGATATCTGGTGTGTAATATGCAGATCTGAAGGCCATGATAAGGAACATTTTCCCTTATTTCATGAGTACTTGGCCTCAGGGGCGCTAAGCCCCTTGAAACAAGTTAACCTACCCTGGTGCGATGTATGCAGAAATAGGCATCGCCCAAGTGAGTGCTACTACATGCATAAGTATGTTCAGATACCCACAAAATTATATTATACATTTTTTAAATCAATGGGGCACGATGATCGAGATTTTAGAGCTTATGATCTCATGCATGAAAGGTCGAGAGACATATACAAGATTCAAGGTGAAGTACAACAAGAAGGAAACACTCAGCAGTACAACTCTCCGGGGAGAGGAAACTTCAACTCTCGTGGTGGATACAGAGGATGAGGATGAGGAGGAGGTATGGGTCAAGGTCGAGGACAAATAATCTGTTACAACTGCGTGTAGCTAGGACATTTGGCAAGGGATTGTCATAATCCCTGTGCAACCTATAGTTATTGTAACTCCTTCAAGCATGTCATAGAGGAATGCCCTGTGCTGATGGATAAACTTCAGGAAAGATGAGGACCTCAAAAGAAACCAAAAGTACAACTAATATATGCTAAACCTCATGGAGCAGGCCCTAGATTCGTTGTTATCACTAGAGGAGGCACTGCTACAGGAGAAGACAAAGCAACCCAAGGAAATATTGAAAATAACCATGAAGTTAGGAAAGCTACAGAAAATACCCCAATGTTCGATGCTCAAAAAGAAACACAGATATTCAAGGAGGAAAGAAAAGAGTTTAGAAGAGGTCAAGGATCTTCATGAAAGAGACAACCAGAGATCAAATAATATGGCATGACCCAGGCATTTGATCCATCTGCATCGCCAACAGAAGGGAAAGAGGTAAGAAAACTCATGGAATTTTTGTACACTTGTGTTAAGTTAATTCAAGATAAAGGCGTTGTACAAGAATTACAAGATTTAATAAAGCAGTATGAGCTAGGAAAGATAGACCACTTACTAAATAGGGCAGTGCACCAAATTGGAAAAAGGAGAAGGACAAATAAAGAATTACACTTGAATGATCAGATAGGAGAGTATGAGATAGATTATGTGGTCCTCGACTTAGGGTCAGAGGTCAATGTCGTGACGAAACATACTTGGGCACTGATGGGAGAACCCAAGCTGATATATTCCCCTATTAGGCTTTGCATGGATAATCAGTTATCATCCCATTTGGATGATTAGAGCATGTCCCAGTGGACATCGATGGAGTAAGAACCTTTGCATATTTTGAGGTAATTGAAATTGTTGATGATAGCTTCCCTTACCCCGCATTGTTAGGAATTGATTGGGACTTTGACAATTCTACTATTGTTGATCTAAATAAAATACACATGACATTTGAGATACTTGGCCTTAGGGTCATTGCACCTTTATATCTAGATGAGGTTCCACGATATACAGAGCCTATCAGAGAAGAAGACCACACATTTGAACTGGAAAACATCTACAAATTAATAGCCAGACAGTAGGATTATATCAACACTACAGCTGACGGGAATCTGAGTTGGTGAAGTGACAACACATGTTCATCTGACTTAGAATAAGCATTGGAGAATTGGCAGAACTAGATGTACAAATTATATACAAGAAGATGTGCTAGGCTAACCAGAGAAGTTCGTTGGATTGGCACAACAGTGAGTAATCTACCCACATTTGATGGGATGAGCCCTTTAGAGAACTTCTTATCAAAATTTGAGACAAGTGTACCAACACAATAGAGGCTGTTGGAAATGGATGAGGCCATGAAGGCCATGCCAGCAATATGGTGGGGAATGCACAAGGGAAACATCATGGACTGGACACAATGTCGCACTTTGATGACAACGTGGTTTTTAGCACAAGTAGGAAGCTGGGAAGTAAGATACACAGGTCGAAGCTACCCAAAGGACCACATACGTAGCTATGAAGAGGCCTGGAGTGTCTTTCCTCGAGAACAATGGGTACATAGATTCGTCAATACGATGGATACCACCCCGATCAACTGGTACCTTCAAGCAGAACTGCGCCTCGTCACTTCAGAATGGGAAGGTATGATCCAGAATTTTATAACCACCTTTTTGTTTGAAAGTGAAATTCGTTTAGTAGATCAAGCACTATAGATGGTGAGACAGAAATTATTTAAGGAGGCATCTGGCCTCCCTTTAGAGCAAGAAGAGGATGAATGGACTATGCCCCTCCAGAAACTACAGATCTTCTACAACATTAATGCCGATGAAGACGATGACCCAAGGAAGGTGAATACCATAGAAACAGAAGTCCAGAGAGATGTGGAAGGACCAGTAGTTGAACTCCCATTCATTGGACAACCAATAAAGATAAATAATTTCAATATTGGGACAGAGGATACACCAAATCTTGCCAATGTCAGAGATTACTGGGATGTTGCTACCATTGACAAAATCACAGAATTATTGCACTAGTATCAGGACTTGTTCCCGACCAAGCTCACTGATATGAAGGGTATAAAAGGACCTATGGGAGATATGAGAATACCTTTGAAACCATATGCAAATCCATTCAAGAATATACCCTACAGACTGAATCCGAAATACAAGGAAAAAGTAAAGATTGAGCTCGACAGAATGTTGGAAGTAGGGATTATTGAACCTGTTGAGGAGTCAGAGTGGATTATCCCCATGGTAGTGCAAGATAAGAAGATAGGTGAGATCAATATTTTCTTAGATATCAAGAAGATGAATAATGTTTGTCTACATGATCCTTTCCCTACACCATTCACAGACGAAGTGTTGGATAACGTGGGAGGCCAAGAAGTATACTCTTTTACAGATGAATTTTCAGGATACCATCAGATCCGCATCACCAAGGAGGACCTCCATAAAACTATGTTTTCTATAGAGTGGGGATCCTACCAATATACAATAATGCCATTTCGATTAAAGAATGCCCCAACCATCTTTTCCAAGGTGGTCGTTGAAGCATTCAAAGAATTTTTGCATAAATGTTTAGAAGCATACTTTGATGAATGGATTGTTTTTAGTTTGTTGAAAAATCATATTGAATGTCTAAGGCTAATGATGGATAAGTGCAGGCAATGTAGAATTGATTTGAATTTGAAGAAGTGCATCTTCTTCTCACCATTTGGATTATTATTAGGACATATTGTATGGAAGCAAGGATTGTTGGTGGATCCATCCAATATTGCAATTATAGTTGATTTTCCACCACCTACTTCAGTCAAACAACTACGCACTGCTCTAGGACATACTGGCTATTACAGGAAATTTATCAAAGGATATGCTCAGAATATTGTGCCAATCAAGAAGTTATTAAACAAAGACTATTAGTTCGGCTGAACAGAAGAATTCCAGCAGAGCTTCGACACACTGAAACAAAAGATGGTAACTACACCTATTCTAGTCTTCCTGGACTGGAACAAGGAATTTCATGTGCATGTTGATGCATATTCCATTGCATTAGGAGCAGTACTAGCACAAACAGGATAAGGGAACATTGATCACCCATTATCATTTTCTAGCAGGAAGTTGTCCATAGCTGAAGTTAACTACACCACTACAGAGAGAGAGGGACTATCCATGGTGTATGCATTGCAAAAATTTCGCCACTACTTGTTGGGAGGACACTTTAAAATGTTTACTGATCACTCCACGCTAAAGTACCTAGTCAAAAAGCCAGTATTGGGGGGGCGAATCTGTAGATGGCTTCTACTATTTCAGGAGTATGATTTTGAGATCATAGTTAAGCCAGGAAAAATGAGCAAAGGCCCAGACCACCTGTCGAGGTTGGAACATGGAGAAGAACCTACTAGTCTAGAGGATACATTACCTGATGCACAACTTCTCGCCATTAGAAATATTGATGATCACTTCACAGACATAGTCCAGTTCCTGTCAACAGGAATGGCTCCGAGTGAGTATACAATCTCCCAGAAGAAACAGCTAGTGGTGCGCACTGTAGATTTTTCGCTAATAGTTGGTCAGCTATATAAAATAGGACCTGATGAGATACTAAGAAGATGTGTTATGGAAAAAAAGTGCCCGATGATCCTCGTAGAAGCTCATGAAGGCATCACAGGCAGACATTATGTAGGGAAAGCAACTGCGCAGAAGGTTCTGCAAGATGACCTTTGGTGGACGACATTACACTAACATGCTAAAGAATATACCAGAGCATGCGATGTATGCCAGTGAGTTGGAAAACCATCCTGATGAGATGAGATGCCATTAGCACCGCAGATGACCCTGCAGGCATTTGAAAAATGGGCCATTGACTTCGTGGGACCTATAAACCCACCAGGAAAGCACACAGGATCAAGGTATATTATCACTGCGACATAATACCTGACTAGATGGGCTGAAGCAAGAACATTCAAGGATTGTAGTGTAGCTACAGTTGCACATTTTATATTTGATGACATAATAAACAGGTTTGGATGCCCTAAGGTCCTTATGAGTGATCAAGGTACACACTTCATCAATAAGATAGTCGAAGCCCTGACTGAAGAATTTGCAGTCCACCATCAGAAGAGTACACCTTATCATCCATAAGAAAACGGAACTATTGAAGCCTTCAACAAGATCTTGGAGACAAAATTAACAAATATTTGCGACGTGAACAGGGATGACTGGGATCTAAGAGGACCAGTAGTACTTTGGGCTTATAGAACCACTTGCAAGAAATTGACAACGCATACCCCTTTCAAGTTGGTTTATGGTCTTGAAGTTGTTGTCCCGATGGAGTATTTGGTACCAAGCTTAAGAATTGTTGCATTTACAAACACAGATGATATTGGCACTGTTCATGAGAGGCTAGCATAGTTAGTCAAACTAGAAGAAGACAGATTCATTGTAGGCTTCCATCAACAAGTTCAGAAGGAACGAGAAAAGGCCTACCATGAAAGGCACATCAAGAAAAAGATATTCAGGAAAGGTGATTTAGTACTGGTATATGACAGTAAGTTTATTAAACACCCTGGAAAGTTCATAATGCATTGGCTTGGACCATATGAGATCGCCTACGTCATAGAAGGAGGAGCTGCGCAGCTGAAGACGTTGAATGGAGAATGGAAAGAAGGATTGGTGAATGGGAGTCGACTAAAGTTGTACTATGACAACCGCCTGCCTCAAAAATCCAAGTAAAGGCATGAGGAAAAGGGTTTAGGTACCAGGTGCAGTTGAAACTGGGTACCAAACACAGAAAAATACATTCTGCACAAGGATGGGAAGGAGGCATAAAGCGGAAAGAAAAGGCTGCACTGCGCAGTCTAAAGTCGAAGTAAAACAAAAGGAGTAGATATGATGTGCCTTGGGATGAGTCACAGGTGAGTGTTGGGGTCTTGTTGGCCCTTGGCTATGAAAGGAAAAGGAGAACAAGGAAGAAAAGGTAAAAAGAAAACTTCGCAGGAGACACAGTGACTGTCACTGGGTCGAAGTGAGAAAAAGAGAAGAAAAGATGGAGCGAAGTGTGGAAAAGAAAGTCGTTGGATGAGGATATCGAGGATGATATATCAGCAAGGAAGATGGACCTAGGATGACTCAGGAAGTGGAAAAATCCACCATTGTATGCTTTGGAGCACCGCATGAGAAGGAAGGAAAGACAGGCTGGCGAAGTCTGGAAAAATAGGATCAAGTTGACCGAGGGTTTTAGACACCTAGGGTTTTGGTAATTAGGATTTTGACACCTAGGTTTCAGCCTAAGGCTGTCGGTAAGGGACTATAATGTATAAATAGAGGTCGAGAGGACCTAGGTCAAGTTGGTACTAGAGGAGGGTATGCTATTGCTATTGATTTAGCTCTTTTACTGTGGTGAGAGGTCATTGTATTGGGAGAGAGAAGTGTCAAAGCCTTCTGGTATTTTAAGAACTTTAGCTGGGTGCAAATATTAGGTCCTGCAGCTGGGTGCGCAGGAGGTAGGAGAGGAGGACAGAAGGAGAGAGAGGATCTACTGGCCAAGAGTGTAGATCAGAATTGTAAGCTTTATCTTAATATATTATAAGCACAGTTCTGTGGACATAGCCCTAGAGAGAAGGTGAACCATGTACATCTTGTGTTGTGTGATTAATGCTTTGATCTCTGTCATTATTATACTATTATTTTCATTACTGTGTTAGATCAAGAACTATAGCTACACAGAGTAGATCTCATTGGTAAATGATATATGAATACCGTAATAGTTTTTTTACAAGATCCCCTTGATATTCCCCTGGTTGTAGACATCTCTTTCCTGCAACCCCCCCTTCGCTACTTCGGGTGAGATTGCATCTGCTTCGTAGGTGTTGCCAAAAGGGCCAGTAGCTAGGGCTTGTTGGTGTGCTCTTGGAGTGAACCCTGGGTCTGCCCCTGTGCCAACATGACTCTTTGATTCCCTGCAAGAATCCTCAACACACAAGTTTTTATCCACATGTCCTTATTAGGAGTTACACCTGTGCAAACAAGCACTAAGCGCCAACTCACATCCACGTGACAAACTGACGTGACCACACACTCCACCAACAAGGTATATCGGGTTTCATGACTTCACAACCCCTAGTATGAGTCTCCCTGACTTTTTGAATCCCTAAAACCCCGAAAGGCTAACGGGTCCTTTGATTCCTCCCTTTGACTTTCTTGACGTGACCCTCGACTGTGATCTGGGGCCAAATATTTCACAATTTAGGATTTCGCATACCGTCGATTTGTAATGCAACAACAACTTTCACCGATAGCTGAAATCATGACGATTCCTCATCATGATCGATGACTCTGAGCTTCCTGTGATCTGACGGTCCTGATTCTATCGGTACTTCATGAATCAGGAGTTCGCAACTCTCGACTCCGAGTCACAACTTTCTCCACGCCTCGAATTCCAAAAAGATGAAATTCAATCACGATATCAACGACTCTCGCTGATCCAAATCCAGTGACCACTATTCCTCTTGAGCTTATGATTTTTGAAATACACTCAGTCTTATTCTTCCTGCTAGTTTTTAAGATCTAACGGTCCACGAAAGTTCAACGACTCTCCCTCTGAGAATTTCAATTGTCCGTTCAGACTTCCCAAATACCCCTGGACAAATGTCTTGGCATCTTTTCCCTTTTGAATTTGGCTTCTACGAGGTGACATTAGACCTCATCCTTCCTTTGAAGTTATTCCAAGTCCCTTTCCTTCCTGAGCTTTGTTCTACTTCAAACTCAAGGATTCCTAAAGGATTCTTTCATTCACTCCTTGCGGCATTCACAATAACCTCTGGTTATTCTAAACCTTCAACTATGTGCACTCCCTTTCAACAGAAGTTTTTCAACCCTTCTCCTTGGTGGGTAAAGTCTAAGACTTAAACCGGCCTGCGCACACCTTGCATGGCTCTGTGTTATACCTACACTTCTGTTGGTATAATAATCAACAATATCCGTCCTGAGTTATTCTAAGATGAAACCCATAACCTCGTCAACACACTCCTTGCGGACCTTCACTGCACTCTTGTAGGACTTCTTAGGAAGAGAAACAATTGAAACTTATAATTCTCTTCTCACAGACTTCATACATTCAACATGAAATCAAGAGCATATACACACATAGCATTGGAAACACATGCATAACAGAGAATATAAATAGACTGTAAACATACCATTCAATATATGTAAACAGTAACCATGACACACCATGAAATGGAATCAAATCATTCTTATATTAATTCCAGTGCTCTTGTACATGGGTTCAATAGCAACAACTATCTTCTTATACAAATCTTACAATATTTGTTCTCCTATTCTCTTGCTCTACAGCTTATAATTGAGAATAACTGATTTGATTACAATACAATACCTACAAGGGAGATTTCTAGAGTTTTCCCTCTTACATCTCTAGCTATCTAATCAAAATTAAAAGATACAACTACTTTACATTTAATACAATAAATGTCTTCATATCCGACAGATAAGAGCAACACTCAAGATCTGTTTACAATATCCAAAACATAAATACAAATACATCATCCTATCTATTACATTATTGTTCCTTCATTTGAATTCAAAATGTCTTCAAAATACGTGTTGGTGAAATTCCAGTTGTCCTTCATATTTGCACTTGCTTACAATGCTCCTGCATCAAAAATGGTTCTAGGAATGGTTTTGAATGCAAAGGATATGGTGCTTGATAATAATACATATTAAGTGGCATATATCCATGAGTGAAATTCCCATAAGTTGGAAGTATCACTTGAAATTACAATGGTAAAGTAAAAGCAGTGTTGAGTACCTTTAATTAATTTTGTACATCTAGCGAAGGAGGCATAGGTGCATCCTTACAGTATTATAGAGATTGGTTATGCAAGTCAAGTTAGAGGCTAAGCTGGATAAGAAAAGAGAAGAGAAGAATGCAGGAAGCCTCAAGTATTAAATTACTCAGTCAGGAAAGTGCTTAAGAAGTTCAGTCCCAAGAAGCAAAAGGATGTTGAAGACTGAAAGTCTATAAGACAACATGTTTGGAATTGTAATTCGTCCAAGTAGGAATTGAATTAGTTGGATCCAGAAAATAAATGAAAGTTGAAGGTTAATATTATCTTAGAATTTGGATGGGAAAGAAAAGGCATCTAAGAGTGATTTGACTAGAAATTGCTCAGATAAAAAATAATCATGCACAATGATTACAGTGAGAGCACAAGAAGATTCAAGAATTCAGGAGAGTTGAAGACTTTGGGTTCAACAAGGAAAAGTGATACAGGGAGAAAGAATTCATTGCAATTACTATCGTAGCAGTTATGTTATGGGTTGTTGGGACAACCATAAATAGAGAATGCTTTCATGTTGCAAGTGTTGTGGATAATTTTGTTGCATATGAAAGGAAGAAAGGTAAATCTAAAATGTTGGTTATAAGTCTAATAAAGAGGCATGAAAGATTCTGCTATCATCAGCTAATCAGGTAGCATCAAATTTATTTAATGGAAGCTATGGTAAGTATTTCTTTGAAAATTATGTTGCATAATTGTTGAGGGGGAATTTGGGTGAGAATTTCCCCAGATAGAATTTTATAATACACAGTATGGTATTATTTAAATGAATTAACATGAATAAGATACTACTAGGTGTGGTAAAGGATAGAGGCTCGTTATAGATATCAAATATTTTTAGATTTAGAATGCACACACTGACATAGTAACATGTCATGTTATCTTGGTTACGAGGTAATAACCAAAGAAATAAAAGATAAGAACTTGTTATAGGAATGATGCTAGGAAAACTAGTCATGCATGAGACTAGGACATGGTTGGATATGGAAAGGCTATATACCACACAAATACCCAAAAGCTTCCTATCTTTAAATAATGCTTGGACTGCAACCTTTTTTCTAACACTAATGCACACCAAAGAATTATACTCTTGGTGTAGTGTTCGGGTCAGGAAGGAAGGCATCCAAATAATCGAGAAGACAATGGGAAGTGTGTGATGAGGGTGTCAAGAAATTTTCTAGATTTCCAATTTATGGATGGTGAGATAGATGACTTAGATAAGGATCATTTTGAAAATCAATGCAAAGGCACATTGAATAGATATAAATTGAGAGTTTCACTTAGGCTTGGTATAATTGTATACTTAAATGCATTTTTTGAATGTGTTTGTGAATGCAAACATATATATTTTTGCATGGAAATAATTATACTAAAAATAGAAATTTTGTTAACTACAGGAATTGAGAACATTTTAGAAGTTGTTAGAAGTTGAAATAGGAAAGTTGCAAGACAAGCAGTCACATGAATATTGACTACAAAAACTTTTATGTTCAGAAATTGAAGTACTGAACTTATTGATATTTATTGTGAACAAGCTTATGCATAGAATGATAATTCATTCTTTATTTAATAAAATTGTTTGGTATTGTGATTGGATTTCTAGGTGTAGGTAATTCTAAAATCACTTTGTAATTTTTGGTATATAGTGCAATGAAATTATGATGTACAAGAAATATTGACAATTTGTTGATTGAATTCAATATGAAAGGATTATAGGAAAAATAGTGTTCAACATGGTGCTTGCTGAAATCCATAAGGAAGACTACATCTTATTATTGAAACAACAATGAAAAATTATGAAATTGAATTTCATATTTTGGGAAAAGTTGAATTACTTATGAAATAATTCGAGTCCTAAATGAATTCTTTGATGTTCTATCATGATAATTGCATGTGTGTGATGTAGATGAGATAATATTGATTAAAGTTGGAAGCTAGGAAAAAACAATTACTGTTGAGGAAACTAAATCCCTATAATTGGAGAATCTTGGTGGGGTTCTGGTAATGGGTTAGCAGTCTCCTTGTGTGTGAAATCCTTGGCAATATGGATTGTTTAAGGACTGCGTAGAAGTGAAGGGATGCATGAGCCTGGAAGGGTGAGTGAAAAAGGGAGGAGACAACTCAATGATTCTTATGGTATGGTAGCTTCCATAAGGAGGGTGTGTCAATGGAACAATGAGCAGGATTATTCTCGGAAGCAACTCTATGGAATAGATAAATTGACTTCCAGTTGTGGTATGAATACTAGAATTGGTGATAGAAAGTAGAGCACTAGATGGATAACAAGCTTCCAATAGAAAAAGCTTGCATATTTTTAAAGAATTTGAATTGTAATATGGAAACAAGTTTCACTGAGGATAGTGAAAAAATAAGGGGAGGGGATTGTAATATCCCAAGGTTGAACCCCATTTGTAATTGTAAATGTATGTATGTTTTATAGGCTGGTCAACCAAGTGATTATAATATAGGAGGATTATGTGATGATTAGGCCAGAGAACCTAGATGTTAAATGCCAAAGAGCCTGTGTTTGTATATCTAAATACTTATATCAATAATAAAATACATTGTTGCATGTAGACTGACCATGATAAAAGAGAATGGGGGACTAAGCTCCACTAGGTAGAGAAAGGGATGGGGCTAAGAGGCTAGGAAAAGGGATAATCTTGAGGGATTATCTCTATTAATAATATTATATTATTATTTCCTAAAAAACTAAGGTTGTACATAACCTACATTATCCTAAGTTCTTGTGGAAAGGGAATGAATGTTAAGTGGAGCTCATGCAGCTTCATGAAGCCAGGTGTCAATCCTGACACATTAATTTTTATGTGGGAAAACACATCATTCTTGGGGTTCTCTTACATTCTTTCCATTCTTCCCATGCACGCATGCACTCATGAGATGAGCTTTAACCTCCATTATCGACCTATGAAACTGGTACGCATTTCTGGAGCCATATTTCGTGTTGTATTATCATCAATTGAAACCTGTGATCCTCCTGGGTGGAATAGTGCACTTGTGCCTACCTAAGCTTGAGTTGTACTTGCATGTTAGGAGCAACGCCTATTTCCAAACCCAAAGGCCATAGTTGTTATTTTTACCTGTGCATTAGTTGAACGTTGAAGCCATTTTCACTTAATTCTACTGTTGGTTATCTGGGAGCGGGAGTGAAGAGGCAGGTTGTTAGGCCCATGGAATGAAGAGGCAAGTTTTCATGCCTGTGAGCAACTCTCTCCAGGTGAGAGAGTTTGTTGGAAAGAAGAAACAAGTTTCCAGGCCTGAGGGAAAATCTCTCCAGGTAAGAGAGTTTGTTGGAAAGAAGAAGCAAGTTGTCAGGCCTATGAGCAAATCTCTCTAGGTGATAAAAGTTGTTGGGGAAGTGATTTCTCCTAGAGTAATTCTAGCAACAATTATAGAGCTCTAAGAATTATTGATCTGGACTGGTTCTGAAGCCATGGAAGGGAAGTGGAGTAGTCGATGGACTATGGAACAATGAAGGTGTATATTCCCAGGGTGGGACAAGCATGTGGAGAATGAGATTTTGTGAGTGGTGGGCATAAGTAGGCTCCTGGGAGGGAATCCATCTTGTTTCATTCTGCACCTTTCTGTATTCTCAGCCTATCCTAGGAATTCCTTTACTCGGGTGGAGTTTAGTCCCAGCTCAGGGGTGACCCACTGCTAAGAGTGATGAGCAACATGGTCTATGGCTGGGAGGTTCATGGAAAGTCTGAACGTAGTTGGTGGTATTCTATTAAAAGATAAGTACCACTTCTATGTTCATTTACATGATGTGTATTTTTACATGTGTTATAATTTTATGAGTATTTCTTGTATATGTTTCATGTGTAGGCTTGCTGTTATTTCCGCATTAATATATATTGTAGCAGAATGTTTATGTCTATTTAAATTTGCATTATATATATAGGTTTATGAGATTGAACAGAGCATGCATAGTCCAATTGCCTAAGACTGGGGTGTGCTACAGATCTGTATCAGAACTTGGCCAGAGAAATTTTGTAGTGGCGTTATTGTGCGACATAACTGACTGGTCTCTGGCTAGGTATGTTATAGATTAGATCTCGAATGCAGGATTTAGGAAATAGCATGTCCCCAACTTGGGTGGTTGGAGGATGTTACAAATTGGTATCAAGGCACGAAAGTTTTAAGTGGCATGACCCAACCTGGGTGGATGGGTATGTTACATTCAATATCTTCTTTCAAATTGAAAATATGTTTTTAGATAGTTCGATACCTATGGTTCTTAGAGAGGAAGTGCCTATACTCATCAAACATCTCCTTTCCTAAACTTCTTGAATGATGATATTTCATCCTAGGACCACATACTAGATAAGAAAATTTACCCTTTGTTTGAAGTCCTACAACATATGGATTAATGTTAGTATCAATTATATACCAAGGAATTATTTAAAAACCATGCATGATATTTTCAAAAAATTATATACTATTAAAGTTCACTCGTACATTACATACCAAAAAAATGTGTTAACCGTGACGCATCATGAATTTTTCATGTAAGTGTTCAATGGAATTGAAATTTATTTTTCCCTATTGGTCTAGATATGTCATACATATTGATGTCAACCCATAACTTTAGTAGCACGTCAATAAGAGGCTCAATATATACATTCATTTATTTAACTTGGTGCTTACCTATTTGATTCAAAATACACATAATTATTACTGTGTGTGTGTGATAAATTATGCAACGAACAAGACAAATGAAATGTTACATTGAAAAATTTATAGTAAACAAATACCTGGAACAATCATTGGACACATTGTGTGCTCCCTCTTTATCGACATCCAAGGAGGAAGGTTATTGTTTATAAAAAAAATAGGCCACACTAAGTAAATATACTTGACCACTCCAAAGGGATTGACAACATCAACTACCAATGAAAGCCTAACATTACAAGGTTCCTCTTTAAAAATTGGTCATCTTTCTTTGGTGTTCCTAAATGCCGAACCATTTACAGGAATTCGAAGAACATCATATTCACTTCTATTACATGCATGGTAATACATAATTTGTGCTATACTTTGGCACCTAAACACTCACTACAAACTTAGAATTATGGGAATATTATGAAAAACCTTGAAAGGCTTGTGTTTTTTTTGCTTCATCGGTTCAATATCTACTGATTTGAAATTGTGGGAATTTTGTTCCTGATGCATATTGTCCATAATATATAATATGATCATTAGTACATGAATCGATAGATTGATAGTACATTCCAATATCTTTCATATGTTAGAAATAATGAGAGGGCGAGGGGTGAATCAATATTACCTTTCTAAACAATTAGTACTTACTTTGTTATTTTATTAATCACCACAATAGATCAAAAATGGATTTGTATTTAAAATGAATTATATAAATATGACATGTGATTGTGAAGGACACCAATCCTCTTTAGAGCCCCAACTCTTGAAGACACAAATCCTCTTCTTTTATTATCACCTACTCAAGGAAGCTACAACTCCCTGCTTCTCCAATAACCAAATTGAAAGGAGGCTCCAACCGCTGATATTATTCATGCACCAACTTGAAAGGAGGCACCAATCCACTGTTTTCTTCAAGCACCTACTTGAAAGAAAGTTGCAACTCCCTGTTGTTCAAGTTTCAAACTGTAGAGGACTACAATCCTCCAAAGCTCATCCCTTCCACCCTCACTACATAGTTTTACTCTGTAATTTTGATTCTTGTGACTCTACCTCAAGTAGCATATACTCATATATCTCCCTGAGTCACGCTTTCATTCTTCATTCTATGAGTTTATATATCCTTCCAAACATTGTCCATCATTGAACCCTTGTGTCTTTTCAATGAATCAATGTGTCTATTCATTTACAATAGAGTGTAATAAAAAAATTAACCTAATCGACTTCAAATTCCTTGTAGATTAATTATGTTTTGTTCTTTCTCATATCAATATTTCCTATGGAATGATCGATCCGACAACCCTTCATGAAATTTACTAAAATGGTCAATTTCTTCATTGCATTGAGCTCTGGTTTTGTAGAGACTCATCTATCATCTAATCAAGATCAAGATTAAATATTGACCATTGATTTTGATGTGCATATATTTTTTATTCATGCCTAATTGTTTTAGGAACCTATGTGCTTCCTTCAACCCACTTTACCTTTTATTGACGAACGATTGAAATTGCACCCATGAGTTGATCCAATGGCCTACCTTACTCCTGTAAAGATATTGATCCAACGGCCCTGAATTAATTGCCCGGTGAGATGGACGGTCCATTTTTACATCAAATTTGGTGGGGAACAAATATTGTGACTTAATCATCCCAATAAATCAATGGTGTGGAATTAACCAGGTATTGAGATGGGCGACCCGTAATTCATATAGGCACTTTAGACAAATTGAAATTTCAGATATAATAAACCATTTAGTGGACATTTCTTATTCATTTTAAACATGGAATTTTAATTAGAATTATTTCATGTGATGGATTCATGGACTCTCAGACTTGCGAACTCACATGTCTTCGAGTGTCATCAAAATGCATGCCCAACTTCCCTTACCTCCATAATGAACCATACTTGGAATTTTACTTTGAATTATTTTATGTGATGGGTTCACAGACTATTGTACTTGTAGACTCACATGTCTTCTCAAGTGTCATAAAAATGCACTCACAACTTCTGCAACCTCCAAGATGAACCTATACTTAGAAAAATTCTTAAGTGATTTTTCTTGGGCTCGCGGACTCTTGGACTCATATCTCTTCTCAAATGCCATTAGAATGCAATCCCAACTTCCATTACCTCCATAATGAACCATACTTAGAATTTTTAAGTTATATCAATAGAATATGATACTTAACCAATTTTTGGTTGCTCAATGAACTCACAAAAAGAGATCCAAGTTGTTTGATCACGATTTAACTTTTTATCCAATGATCAACATTGTTTCTTCGTTATTTACCGTCTAATTGTTCTCTTATTTTGATCCAATGATCAAAATTTGTATTTTTTCTTTATTGTCTATTGTTGCAACTCGTATAGTCGAATACTTGTCTAGATGATAAATCCATTTAACCCTTGTAGACATCAATGACAACATAACACCATGTCCAACATTATCTCCTTTTGGCATTGATGGAAATAAAGTAAAAACTCTTTATTTTAACTAATTTTTGTTGTGTATTCTTCCCCTTTGAAAACAATGAAAAAAGGGACATTTCTTTGCTCCCCCTGAGGTGATGCTCCCCATGTCCATGTGCTTCCTTTTTTTATTTTGTAGTTTTTAATGAGGTATGGGAATTGCTCCCAATTTCTTTCTAATATTTTCAAAGGTACCTCTTGATAGAGGTTTTGTGAATATGTTTGCAATTTTCTCTTTAGTATCAATATATTCCACTTTGACTACCTTTTGAGAAACCTGATCTCTCAGAAAATGGTATTTAATTGGGATATTCTTGGTTTTAGAATTCATAACAGAATTTTTAGAGATATTTATGGAATTGGTTTTGTCACAGTTAATAGTGATTCGATTATCATATTTCACTTGTACATTTCTAGGGTATGTTTCATCTAGATTACTTGTGTGCAGCAACATACAACAACAATTTACTATGCTTCTGTTGTAGATAATGATATACATGTCTTCTTTTTACTTGACCATGATAACAGACACTTTCCCAGGTAGAATTTTCCTCCACTAGTACTTTTCTTGTCACCTACACTACCAGCCCAATCTGCATCAGTATATGTAGTCAATGTAAAATCTTATGTTTTTGGAAACCATAAACCAAACTCCAGTGTTCCTTTAAGATATATGAATATCATTTTTACTGCCTTCATGTGAGTTTCTTTAGGTGTGTATTGAAATCTACCTACTACTCCTACAACCTGCAAAATATATGGTCTTGTTGTTGTTGCATATAATAGGATACCAACCATTGATTTGTACATGGTTTGGTATACTCTTAGTGAGTCATCATCTAGACTTAGTTTGTATCCTATGACCATGGGAGTGCACATGGGTTTACTATATTCCATTTGGAATTTCTTTAACATTTATTTGATATATTTAGTTTGGGAAATGAATATTCATTTATTTTTCTGAGTGACTTGTAAGCCTAGGAATAAAGTTAGTTCTCCTAGCATAGACATTTCAAACTCTTTCTGCATTTATGTAGCATATGTTTTTCTTAGTATAGTAAGATTACTTCCAAATATGATATCATCTACATATACCACCAAAAAATTCACATCTTGATCCTCAATTTTGATATATATGTTGATGTCAGTAGTCCCTCTTTTATATCCTTGTTTTTGCATATATTGATCTAGTCTTGAGAACCATGCTCTAGGGGCTCATTTAAGACCATACAGAGTCTTCTTTAGTTTGCACACATAGTCCTGATTTTCTTTTAATATGAATCCTTATGATTTCTCAATATATACTTATTCTTCTAATGTTCCATTCAGGAATGTTGACTTGATTATCCATTGGATCATTATTTAATTTTCTGAAGCATGCAAATGCCAAAAACATTATGATGGCCTCTAGTCTTGCTACTAGGGAAAAATTATCTTCAAAGTGAATACCTGCCACTTGGGAATATCCTTTGCATACTAATATAGCTTTTTTATTTATGATATTTCCATACTCATTGAGTTTTTTTTTGAATATCCACTTGGTTCCTACCACATTCTTGTCTTTTGGTCTAGGGACAAGTTCCCATGTATGATTTTTCTCAATTTGATCAAGTTCCTCATTCATTTCTTTGATCCATTATTCACTCTTGTTGTATTCTGCAAAAAAATTGGGTTATAATACTGAAAGCATTGCATGTTCAGAATCAAATCTAAGTTTCCTTCTTATTTCTACTCATTCTTCTTTATCCCCTATAATTTTATTTTCAGGGTGATTCTTTTGAACTATTTTTTATGTTTCTTTTGGTAAGGGTGCTTCTTCCTCATCCTTCTCTTCATCAGTTTCTAGTTCATTCTCTTACAGTTCTTCAATATCCTCTTCATATTGTGATTGACCATCTTCTTCATCATCACTAGTTCTTCTCCATTCATCAATTTTTTATTCATCTTGAGATTTGATTTTTCTCAATTTTAGACCATCGATTTTTACATTTGCACTTTCCACTATTTTGTGCAATATTAGATTATAGCACTTGTAATCCTTTTTGTTAGGTGAATATCCCATAAATATACCTTCATCTAATATAGAGTCAAATTTTCATAGAATATTTTCATCCCTCTTTATATAACACTTACTTCCAAAGACTCTGAAATGTTTCATAGATGTTGGTCTTCCAAACCATAATTCATAAGGTGTTTTCTCATGGTTATCTCTTAGTTGTGCTCAGTTAAGTATCTAGATTGTTGTATATATTGTATCTCTCCAAAATTTGTCTAGGAGCTTGGCTTCATTCAACATAGTTCTTGAATCCTCTTGAACAGTTTTGTTTTTCCTCTCAGCAACTCCATTTTGTTGAGGAGTTCTTGGAGCTGAGAATTGTCTCTTGATTCCATGATCTTCAAAAAACATATTGAATTGTTTAGATTTAAATTCCCCTCCATTATCTGATCTTAAACATTTTATTTTGAGATATGATTCATTCTCTACACAAGTCTTGAATTCTTTAAACTTAAAATGGCTCAGATTTTTCTTTGAGAAAATATACCCAAGTCATCCTTGTGTAGTCATCAATGATCAACATGAAGTAGTGTTCCCCTTGTATGTTTTTATTCCTAGAGGGCACACAAAAGTCAGTGTGACAAATATTCAAGTTTTTTTTATGTAGAATTCTCTTTTTTCTTGAATCTGACTCTTGTCTGCTTCCCTAATTGACAGTTTTTGCAAACAAGGTCTGAAGTCTTGATGACTTTTGGCATGTCTTTTATAGCTACCTTTTTACTAGCTTTGATCAGGTTGTCAAAGCTAAAGTGTCCCATAATCATGTGCCATAGCCATGTTTCATCTATTTGACTCATATGGAATTCTTCTTCTTCCTCAATATCTAAGATATACACATTTCTTGAGGTTCTTGGTGCAATAGCAACTAATTTTAATGATCCTTCTTTTATTATTTCACATTTTTGGGAGTAAAAATGAGTATATGTCCTTGATCACACATTTGTCTTACACTGATTAGATTGGGTTCTAAGTTTTCTACTAGCGACATGTTTTATGCTTTATTCTTTTTGTTTCCCAAAGAAACCGTTCATTTTCCTAGTATTTTGGCAGATACATTATCTCCAAAAGTGACTTTACATTTATCCCTTTTTTTGTCAAAGTGATAAATTTTCCTTCATTTCCTATCATATGTTTTGAGCATCCACTATCTATTGGATCATGTTGTCATTGATGCCAATGGTTTGATTATGTGGGATATTGTTGAATCATATGTCATTGATGCAAATGGTTTGGTTTGATTGATGTCAAGTAATTAATTGATTGATGAATTGATATGATGCCATTGATGAGAATGATAGATGTCCAAGTGGAAACCAATTGATAAAGATGGATCATTGATATGATTCCCTTGATTAGAATGATAGATGTCCAAGTGGAAACCAATTGATAAAGATGGATCATTGATATGATGCATTGATGAAGATGGATCAATGAGATGTCATTGACACATGATGCATAGTTTATATATATGATGCAGTGGTGAATTGATGCAAATATGAATCATTATTGTATTATCATGGTTGATAAGGTGCATAAATGGATGAACTCCAAAGTGGTCCCCTTATG
>JASDQU011246244.1:9850-25744 GCA_032191745.1 Picea mariana | reverse complement strand
CCATGCAAATAAAATGGCGAAGATGAGATGTGATGGGGGTTCTCCTCCATACCACCCAACGGCTTGAGTGCATACGGCCTCGGAGAGGTACGACGGATCCGACCTCTGTAGAAAAGCCTCGTACATATTCTGAACTGGAAAAAAAACCTGTGTTCGTTTGGAGAATCCGTGTGTATCCTCTATCTGAGATCGAGCCAGTGTGTGGGGTCTCTATCCCAAAGTCATGACTGTGAGCCATTCGGCCATTGTTGAGCCTGTAGGAAAGCCGCGTCAGTTTTCCCTGTTGATTGTTGTGGCCATGCAGTGCTGGACTGCGTGTGGCTTGTTGGCCAATGGAGCAACACTCTCTCCAGGAGAGAGAGCATACAGAGGAAGGAGAGAACTCTTGGAAGGAACCTTGTAGCTGCCACAGAGCCTAGAGACTTCCAGTCTGGCCTGTTGCTGTAACCCAAGGCAAGGGAGGTTAGCAACCGAAGGATTGTCCAAGTGACAGAGAAGGTGTATACTCCTGGGGTGGAACAGGCATGTGGGGAATGAGGGCCTGTGGGCAATGAGTGTTGTTTCCCTGTAACCTCAACCTAGCCTAGGATTCCTTGTCTTGGGGTGGAGCTTAGTCCCAGCTCGAGGGTGACCCACTGTTAAGTTGATGAGCAATGCAGTCTAAGGCTGGGAGGTTCGTGGAAGGCCTGCACTTGGTTGGTGGAATCTACCACTGTTCAAAGATAAGTACCAGATGATGCTTGAATTATGTTTTTGTATCTCTGTGTATTATAATCATCATGTATCCTGCTATGTATATGAATTGATGTTAAATAGTATTGATTGTTGATTATGGCAGTAAATCATATGATTACTCTATGTTGAATGTGTTTAACTTGTTTTGAATGCATGTGATTAATTGTGAGTGAGAATGTTGTTATTCCGCGTAGTAACACCTACACAGTATTGAGTGAAAAGAGGTTCTACAACTTGCGCTAAACAATACCATTACGTAGTCTCTTCATAGACTCATTTTATCAATTTCTCGTTCCCCAAGTAAGAACTATCAGTTGAATCCTCCAAATATAGCAGCAATTAAGAACCTAAATGGTATCTTAAATAAAGCCCTAAATAGGTAAGTTAAATAACGGTTATTTTGTAATATTTGTAATACTTGTTTTTTTTTTTATTGTAAGAGAATTATCATTGACTTTTATTGTAAGAGAATTATCATTAACTAATTTTTTTAGGGGTTGTTTAATTGTTTTATGTTTTGGATTTTTTTTTATGAAATTACAATTTTATTTTGTTTAATTGTATTTTTAAATACATAAATGAATTTAGCTTGCTAAACACCCCTAAAGCATTAGGATTATACAAAATTAATCACTCAAATCTGCAGATCCAATCATTTCTCACTAGATTTTGAACAAATATAACTGAAAAATATAATAAAAAAACCAAAACCTAAAAAGTTTAAAATACCACAATTTTTTTTAAAGAAAAATGCAGTGCGATGAAAATGAGATTGATCTATAGTGTCTAAGAAAACATTGAGAAAAATAAAACAAGTCAAAACAAGCACTCGCGGTTTCAAGGTTTATGTCTCACGTTTCTTAATCTAATTTACTTGTCAGCTGTGATTTGCCTTTGAGCCATAAATGTTAAATCTAATATTTTGAAAAGTCTAGCAATAGCTGAACTCTATCAATAGATCATAACAAATTTATCCCTTTTTAGGAAGGTAATTGCGCGCTTCAATGTGGAACAGATCACAAGTTATTCTTCAAATTTCTGAGACATTTTTTTACCCGGCTTGATGTACTACTCCCTTCCTAAATTTTGGGTGAAAGAACAGACCTCTACAGATATCCATTTTAACAAGCCATCTATTTCATAAAAAACAAATACTAAGAAATAAACACCATGAAGTATAAATGAATCAGATTGAAAGTGGCGGAAGAAGGCAACTAACTTGTCTCTTGCAAACTCTCAAGTCTTGCAGGCTTTTGAGTAGATGATAGAAAGCTCGAATGTTTTTATTAGCGATCGGTTCTTACATTTCAAGAAAGTAGCATGGCAGTGACTACGGTTTTGAATGAGTTTCAGCTCCACCTTCTTCCAAGTTCCCCCTTTTGAGTGCTATACGCACCAGAAAAAAGGTAGGTCTACCATCTACTTTTTAGTATTTCGTAATCACGTATTTTCTCATGGCTCGATGGCTAGATTCACATTATTTATATTTACAACACATTTTGATTGGTTCCTTGAAGTGCGGGACAACGGTTTCATCCTTGAATGTACACAAGCATCGCATTTTAACACTTAGATTAACATCTGTCTGCCCGTAGCAGTGATCAAATTTGAAGGGCAGGTTCTAATTTATGTGAGAAGGGTATATAATCATGCAACCCTTCTAGAATGAAAAGTTCGTAGACGCTCTCTCATGGAAAAACAAAGCTCAAGGAGGATAATGGGTAAGTGACATTGAAGCTAAATATTATTAAGGAAGAGAATTTAGATGAAAATTGGATATAATATAATTGTAGTGGGAACGAAATAGAATTTAGGTGAAAATTGGATATAATATAATTATAGTTGGATTTCAATTTATGGTGGCCAATAGTAAGTAAGAGTTCAATATACTTAAAAAAAAAGTATATATTGGAATTTAGGTGAAAAATGTAGATAACATAATTGTGATTGGATTTCAATTTATGATTGTCATTCCAATAGTTCAATGTTCAATGGAAAAAAAATGACATTAAAATTAATAAAATGTAATGTAAGCAAAGAGTTATGATATACAATACACATAATTACATATTCAAGGATTTGATTGGTAAAGTTTAGGGAGGTATACATACTACCCCTGCTGGATTTGAACTTGTGATGTTTTAAGAGGAAGCACATGTTCTTAACCATTAGGCCCACTCAAGTATAAATAGAGAAACAATAGATATAGAAAAATTACAACAATGTTGTTTTCCAAAAAAAAAATTGATACACTTAAAATGATAAATAATAACAAAATAATAATAATCATCTAATTTAAAATCATAGCCTACTTAGATAGTGTAATTTATTTATGAGAACCCCTTGTTTTTGGACAAGAGACGCCTCTATGTAGTGATTTGTCTCCTTAAATGACAAAGGTATACATCGACTTCATCTTAGAGCCCAATTTGTTTTCTTACTATATAATTCTTTTAGTTATTATGGTCACTTTGTTTTCATTTTACACATTACAAGTCTTAATTTTTATTTGGTTTTAATTTTAAACTTGCCTTAAGCACCTCACTTATGGAAAAGATAAAGGTATTGAAGGGTATTGTTCACCCCTTAAAAGTCCCCATACCCTAAGGAGCGAAACCCCCCTTTTATTTCTATTTCATGAATGTTTTTCATGCCTATCTAATGTGAATTAACCTTGTGACATGTTCATTGCTTTTAGAAACATTGGTTTTATGTGATTGTTTTCTTTCCATGGTATGAATTATTGAGTTCTCTCTCAATGGTGATCAAATGATTTACCCTCATGATGAATCTTTGATTGAATGTCCCCATATCCTAAGGAGAAAAACCCCCTTTTTATTTCTATTTCATGAATGTTTTTCATGCCTATCTAATGCAAATTAACCTTGTGACGTGTTCATTGCTTTTAGAAACATTGGTTTTATGTGATTGTTTTCCTTCCATGGTATGAATTATTGAGTTCTCTCTCAATGGTGATCAAATGATTTACCTTCATGATGAATCTTTGATTGAATGTTTTAGATTAGTTTGATATTGTTATTGAATGTTTGGCCTCCTGGTTGGCCTTGTTTGCTTGGTGTGTTTTATTGCCACCATACTTATTGTGAAAGATTACTAAGAAACCATCCAAGTTTGAAATTGTAATGTGTACATAATGGGATGAAAGTACAAGTGCTTGAGATACAATTCTGGGAAATAATTATAACATTTGTATGAATAATATTTATGTGTGAATACTTAACATAGATAAACAACAAGTGAGATTAATTGACCCCAGCTATACTAAACACATTGTGTATTCACAAATGTTTAATGAAAATGTTACTAGATCATGTTAATTAACAATTATTTGATGTAGTAAAATGATACCTAGACTATTAAAGCAATAAGTCAATATCTTGTGGAAACAATGCACTCATTTCATCACTTGATGAGATTCAACAAGCAAGAAATGAATGCTAAGTTTAGAGAAATCTAGGAGATGAGCAAAGATGGAATCTAATTTGATTTGACCATGGATACTTTTATTTGTCAAAAGAAACATTGTTTCTTGAAGCAAAGTGTGCACCTTAACAAAATGATATTCTTTTACAAAGATGCTTATTTATCTTCAAAGAAAATGAAGGAAGTTGAAGATGTGTGATAATATTAAAGTTAAAGAAATCGTTGATGTGATTCCTAATGAAGTTTAAACACATTGACAACCTATCAAACTCATGGTGAAATTCTATTGTATGTTTTTTAATCCATCCACTCATTATTATTCATTGTATTCTGAAGAAGGAATTTCTATAAGCTAAAGAGCTCCAGAGTATTAGGATATTTAGAAACATAGGATTCAGTTAAGATCTACTTGGTCTAATTTGTTGTTAGGTAAAAGTGTGTTTCTTTAGTATGCATTAGTATGCATTTATAGTTAGGAAATCCGATGGTCACAATATGTTCCCGACATAGAGTGATTAGATGGTTCATATTTTCATCGATCTTAATGGCCATTGATCTGTGGATTTACACCCGATTGGACCATGATCTATATTTAAAGAGCATGGAGGGTCATTTGTCGATGATCGTTTGTGAGAAACTCTCTTGTAAAATCTCTTTGTAATCTTTTTCTTTTGCATTAATAAACTGCTCCAAGTGGTCGTGTTGGCTGGGGCCGTGGATGTTTCCCCGTAGGGGTTTTACCATGTCACAACATCGGTGTGTTGATATTTGATATGGTTGTGTGAGTGGATACTAAAGGTGTTCGTCCTCTTTTAGAATATCTGTGTTGTCGACCATGGTATCAGAGCATGTTTGAAGACCCGCTCCTGTTGTAGATTGAGATCGTGATGCCAAGTTCTCTCATCTCCATTTCATGTCCGTTTCGTACATTTATAGGCTCAGAGGATTGTTCCATTGCGTTCAGATCACTCGTTTTAGTTAGGAACACTTTTCTTTTCACTTGAAAAGGTTTCTTTTTTCCCAATATACGGCCATTTCAGTTAGATCTCGAGGTATAAAGCTTGAATACACATTTTTTAAAGTTTTGTAGAGTATTATTTTGGTTTTATATTATTTATTTCCAGGTTGCTACTCTTTTAGATATGCGTATGTTCTTTTCCCCGCACCCTGTGCGATATTGGCAAATCAGAAACAGATAGGAAACTGTGCATCTTCCGGGTAAGCTAATCGAGATCTAACCCTTGTTGTCATCGAGAAGAGAATTATTTTTCTTGTGTTAAAATAGTTTCTTTTTAGCATGCTCTCCAAGGCTATCTTCAAAAACCACACCCCAATCCTCTTGCTAAACATTACAATATGTTTTGCTAGACCATTTGGTTAAAAGTTGTCTTATTAAGTAAGAGGTCCTGAGTTCAAGTCTCTCTTTTGTTAATTTTTTTGAAACTAAAATTGTAAAGTGTATTTCACTTCAAGTATAAAAATGAATCACTATATGTAGCTTTAATATTTTATTTTAGAGTTATTTATTTTACATGCATATTTTCTTTTATAAAGTAACTTCATTGTAAAAGTGACCCCCACTTCTCTTTATAAAAGTGTGTCACTTCATAAAGCAACTTACACCACCATGTGGTCCTTTAGTTAGTGTTTATGCATTTTTTTAAAAATGGCACAACTCTCACATCTGAAGTCCATTTTCAATGTCGTTTTATTTAAAAACGCCTAACTTTTTGAGATCTTTCCATCCAAATCATCAGTTTCAATTTTTAAATCCATATGATATGCATATTTAATATGGCTTCTACAAGTAATTTCTTTCTTACCAACACCAACTACTTCCAATGGAAATCCCATATGGAGGATTTATTAAGAAGTAAAGGATTGTGCCGGATTACTTTGGGAAAGGAAACAACACCCACTGATGTTGATAAGAAAGTAAAATGGGATAATAGGAATGACAAAGCATGTGGATTAATCATAATGTCCATATCTCCTGATTTAAGGTTCCACCTTCAATCAATTGATCAACTCAAAGAAGCTTGGGACAAGATTGAATCTGTGTTTGGTAAACACAATATTATTTGAGCACAACAATTATAAAATCAAGTACTGACTTTAAGTCCAAATGATTTTTCTTGCATTGAAGATTATCTATCTAAGTTTAAAACACTCAGAATTTTATGTGAAAAATGTAAGATAAAGATATAATAAGATCGTTGCATCTATATTATTCTTTCTAAGCTAGGTAGCACATATTCTATGCTTGTATCTACCTTTTATGCCATGCAAGAGGCTCTAGGGACAACTTATTAAAAACCCAGTCTTGAGAAATTTTGTGATGCTTTGATTAGAGAGCAAGATAATCTTGTACAACTTGGAGTGATCAACACTTCAGGTACCTCCAACAAAGCCTTAGTCATCCATCAGAAAGATAAACCCAAGAATTCCAAGAAGCAACATCCTTGCCACAACAACAAGCAATACAAGGGTCCCAAACCCACTCAGACAACTTCCATTCCTAATGGTGACAAAGGAACAAAATATAAAAGTAAGAAGACTGATAGACATTGGAAATTTTGTGATAACGATGGTCATGATGAGTCCAAATGTTTCAAGAAGATGGCAGCTTTAGAAACAACGATGAAGAAGCACAACATCAATATTGATTCTACTAGTTCTTCTTCTTCTCATGAACATGCACTTTTTGCTTCTGGTTTCTCCTTCAATACAACTTCTACTTCTTCTTCTGATGAGATACTTATTGATTCTAGAGCATCTTATCATATGACTAACACCAAGAAAATATTTGTTGGTGATGAGATATCTCTTAGTGTTGAAGGATATGGAACAATTCAAGTAGAAAACAGTGATTTCAATGATGTATTATGTGGTCCAAGTATTTATTGTAACCTTCTATCAGTATATCAAATCACTCATTCACGTGAAGGTAAAACCGTAGAGTTTTCACCTCACCAAGTTGTAATGAAGGATCTAAAAGAGCCTAAGCATGTTCTTGCAATTGGAATTGCTAATGATATTACTAGGTTGTACAAGTTTGACAACTTTTGATCATTAGTTTTTCTTGCTCATAGCGATGACTTGAGCAAACTTTGGCATGAGCGGTTTGGTCATCTAAACTATTGTTCATTGCAACAACTATGTAATCAACGGATGGTGACTGATCTTACTCTTGTTTCATGCAGAGATGGTATTTGTTCCAGTTGTGTTCTTGGCAAACATCATTGGGAAATTTTTGACAAACGTGCCTCTTGGCACACCTCAGGCCCTTTGCAGCTTGTTCATGGTGATTTGTGTGGTCCACTTTATTCTCATTCTTTTTATGGGTGCAATTATTTCTTAACTTTCATTGATGACTTTTTGAAATGTACTTGGGTTTACTTCTTAAAACTTAAGAGCAAAGTTTTTGACAAGTTTTTGGCCTATAAGGCCCTTGTAGAAAAGCAATCTGGACATCAAATTCAAAAGTTAAGAACAGATAATGGAGGCGAATATGTGAACAATAATTTTACAAGTTACTGCACTACAGAGGGCATTCAAATGCAACACTCTGTTCCATATACGCCAAAACAAAATGGCGTTACTGAGAAAAAGAACCACACATTAAAAGAAATGACTAATTGTATGATCCAATCTAAGGGATTAAGTCTAAAGTATTGGGCAAAAGAAATCAATTGTGCAAATTACATAGTAAATAACACTCCCACAAAGGTTCTTAAAAATATAACACTGGAAGAAGCTTGGACTAAAATTAAACCATATGTAAGTCACTTCCGTGTATTTGGAAGTATAGCATGGGTTCACATTCTAGATGAGAAAAGGAAAGCATTGCAACCTAAAAGTGAGAAGTGTATACTTGTTGGTTATTCTGAAGATTTCAAAGGTTATAGACTTCTTCAACCACATTGTAATGAAATTATTATTAGAAGAGATGTTAAATTTGATGAAAATCTCTTGGCCTATGCGCCTAATTAGATGATTGTGCCTTCTTCGACTTGCGAGCCATCTTTGACATTTGTGCCTTATTTTGTTCCTATTCTGGTTTCTTCTTCAGATGATGATAATGAGGATGAAAATCCACCTCCTCCTGCTCACCTTCCTCTAGATGAGTCCTTTGAACCTGAACCAGCACCAACTCCACAACTTCCTAGAGGGATCCGTTCAACATGAGAAGTAGATGGTGATCTTTTCGATGATCCTTCAGATTAGCATAAGAAACGTTCACAATTCCAACGAGCCTATTCTCTTTTCGATCAAGTTTTAGAGAATCATGATCTAGAGACATTTGGAGAAGCTTCAGGTCATCCAGATTGGGATACAATAATGAATGAAGAGTATCATTATTGAATGGCCAACGATACCTGGGATCTTTTACCTCTTTCAAAAGGAAGAAAACTTGTCAGATGTAAATGGGTCTACAGAACTAAGTATCCATAAGATGGAAGTGTTAAAAGACACAAAGCTCGGTTAGTTGCCAAAGGATTTTCCAAAGTTGAATGAATTGACTATAATGAAACCTTTCCCCTTGTAGCCAAAATGAATTCCATCCACCTTGTTCTTACCCTTGCTGCCTCACATAAATGGGAGGTCCATCAGATGGATTTTAAATATTCCTTCTTGCACAGAGATTTGAAAGAATAAATCTACATGGAAGAACCTCCTGGCTATGTCCAAAATGACTCTATCCTTGTTTGTCACCTTAAGAAATCTCTTTATGGTACTAAGCAAGCTCCCCAAGCTTGGTATGCCAAAATGGAGAACTTTCTTATTGACACTGACTTCTCTAGATGTCATTATGATCCTAATGTCTATACCAAGAAAGTAGGAATCCATCTCATAATCCTTGTCCTTTATGTTGATGACCTTATCCTTACCGGTAGTGACTCTAAACTTTTAAACCATGTGAAAACCAGCCTTAAGAAAAAATTTGAAATGTCAGACTTAGGTTTTTTGCACTATTTCCTTGGCCTTCAAGTTTTGAAAACCAACGAAGGATTTTTTTTTTCCCAATATAAGTATGCTTGTGACCTTCTTCGTCGCTTTCACATGGATGATTGTAAACCAACCCCTTCTCCCTTCTATTCTAGAGTCAAGATTACTACCACCTGTACTTCTCCCAAAGTTGATGCAACCCTATACTATCAGTTAGTTGGTAGCTTCTTATACTTAACTCATACCCGTCCTAATCTTTCCTTTGTTGTTGGTCTTGTTTCCTACTATATGCAAACACCCCATGAAAGCCACTAGAAAGAAGCTAAAAGGATACTTCTTTATGTCTATGGTACAGTTCAGTTCGCGATACATTACAGTTTAGGGGGGACTCCTTTATTGGTTGGCTTCACTGATTTAGATTGGGTTGGTGACCTTGATGACCAGAAGTCTACTGCAGGTTATGTTTTCAGCCTTGGTTCAGGACCTATCACTTAGGAATGTAACAAAAAACAGGCTTATTTCACTTTCTTTAGAAGAAGTAGAGTATCGAGCAATAGTAAATGCAATTTAGGAAGCCTTGTGGCTTTGACAGATCCTTTCAAAGTTTGGATTTCAGCAGCAACATCCGACCATCCTTTGGTGTGACAATTAGAGTTCCATCAAGCTTGCCAAAGACCCAGTTCAACATCAGCACAAAAAGCACATCGAGCTACACATGAACTTCATCAGAAAACTCATTCATGATCAAGTTATTGAAGTGCTCTTTTTCCCTACATAAGATCAAGTTGCAGACATTTTCACAAAGTCTCTTACATAATCGAAGTTTTCCAAACTTCAATCTATGTTAGGAGTTTAGGAAGTTGTCATTAAAGGGGGATAGGCTCTAATTCTTCCCTCCTTCTCCNATTGTGTCACTATTGTAAATCCTTCAATCCTATCCCAAGTTGTTCTTAAGGGGGGATGTTAGGATATTTAGACACTTAGGAGTTAGTTAATATCTATTTGGTCTAATGTGTCGTTAGGTAAACGTGTGTAACTTCTTAGTTTGTTTATTTAGTATGCATTAGTATGCATTTGTAGTTAGGAAATCCGATGGTCACGATATATTCCTGAAATAGAGTGATCCGACAGTCACGACATGTTCCCGACATAGAGTGATCCAACAATTCATATTCTCCTTGATCTTAACGACCATTGATTCGTGGCTTAACACCCGATTTGTTAGGAATCAAATATCAATATAGCATAGAAAAACCTGAGAATAAGTACTCAATGCCTTGAAAAAGAGAGAAACTCAGATAATAAGCCTCTTCTAGGGGGCAACCTCCTTATGCCCACATAAATGTTCAAATACAAGATGATTCCAAATAAAAATGTCTCCTTGGTATATATAGGAGACTAGGAGGTATAATTACAACTAATGGACTAAATCCGACATAAATAAAAGAAAATTACTAATGTAATATGCTCCAATTAAGGGGTAGTGCGCCACTATTTAGGGATTAACATGCCCCTCCCCTCGAGACAAGTGTTGTCTGTAATGCTTGAGTAACTCTGGATGCTTCTGTATAAAAGACTCATCTTCCCAAGTGGAATATTTAGCCAGCAGTTTCCTCCATTTAATGAGATACTCTGAAATGGATCTATTCCTCAACTGGTGAATTCTTGTGTCAGTGATGGATTCAGGCTCCAATATGATTTTTCCTTCCTCGTCAAGTTCTGGCAATATAGTTTGAACTGGGATCTTGTCACCTATAACCTTCTTTAAGCATGAAACATGGAAAACTAGGTGTACTCATGAAGATGCATGAAACTCCAATTTGTATGCCATGGTACCAATATTTTGCAACACCTTATAAGGGCCATGGTACTTTGGTGATAATTTATTATCCTTCTTGGCTTGCTTGAGGGAAATCTGTTTGTATGGTTGTAGTCTTAAAACACCCAATCCCCTACTTCAAAACTTCTTTCACTACAATGTTGATCTGCTTGTTGTTTCATGCACTTCTATGCCATGGTAAGGTCGTCCTTTAATATTTGGAGAACTTGTTGTTGATGCTCGATGTGATCTTCCACTGCTTGAACCTTAGATTTTTCTTTTAGAGAAGCAGTGATGGAAGGAGGGTGGTATCCATAGAGTGACATAAATGGTGTCATTTTTGTTGCAGTATGAAAGGAAGTGTTATGCCACCATTTTTCCAAGGGTAACCATTTGAACCATTGTGTTTGTTTATTAGAGACAAAGCAACGAAGGTAGCCTTCTAGACATTTGTTCACTATATCGGTTTGTCCATCAGATTGAGGATGATAGGATGAGCTATGAGCCAATTGAATAAACAAACTATAAAATAATTTTGTCCAAAAATGTCCAGTGAAGATGGGATCTATGTCACTTACAATAATCTTTGGGATGCCATGTAGCTTTTGAATTGTCTCCATGAATGCGATGGCAATTGTACTGGCTTTGAAGGGATGAGAGAGTGCACAAACATGTGCGTACTTGGTCATTCTATCAACAATCACCATGATGACATTCTTTCCTTCAGACTTCGGTAACCCTATGATGAAATCCATGGAAACCTCCTCCCAATGCTGACTTGGGATGGCTAATGGTTGTAAAAGACCTGATGTCTTAATTGTTTCCACCTTTTTTTTTGGCAAACCAAACATTCTGCCACAAACCTTTGTACATCAATTTCAAGGCCATCCCAAAAAAATTCCTTCTTGACCCTATGTTAGGTTTTTTAAAATCCCGAGTGCCCTCCTATTAGAGAGGTGTGCAATTCCAACAGTACCTTTTGTTTGAGTTGGGAGTTCTTACATAAATCTAAGTGATCTTTGTACCATAGTGAATCATTTTTCCATGTAAATATATCTGATGCACTGGAATCCTGTTGCAACCTTTGAATGAAAGTCCACACTTTTTCGTCATTCTTCCATTCATCCCTTGCTTCTATTATCCAATCAAGTTGGATGATCGAGATAGCACAGAGAAAGGCCTCAGCATATTCATCCTTCCTTGAGAGGTGCATCTTCCATAACATTTTGCTTCCCTTTTTTATAGATGATTTCAAAATCATAACCCAATATCTTGGTTACCCATTTTTTTTGTTGTTCTAAAGATAGTCTTTGTTCCAAGAAGTATTTAAGACTATCATGATTTGTTTTGACCTTGAATTTCCTACATATTAGGTAAGGACGCCATTTCTTCAATGTATGTAGTATTGCCATCATTTCCTTCTCATAAATGGGTTTATGTAAGTCCTTTCCCTTGAGTGGTTGACTTTCAAAATCCAGGGGCCTTCCTTCTTGCATTAGGACAACAACAATTCCATTTCCCGAGGCATCACATTCCACAATAAAGGTTTTGTGAAGTTTGGAGTGGTCAAGACAGGAGCTTTTCACATCACCTCTTTAGGTTGTTCAAAATCTTTAGTTGCCTCTGGAGTCCATGAAAATGCATCCTTCTTAGTTAGTGTCGTTAAAAGTGCTTCTATTCTTCCATAGTGTTGAACAAACTTGCGGTAGTAACCTGTCAAACCAAAAAATCTAAGATTCTTCAATGTTTTGGGAATCGGCCAGTCCATCATGGCCTTAATCTTGTTAGGGTCTACCTTTACACCTTCATGAGATACAATATGACCCAAATAATCTACCTCCTTCACTCCAAAGAAACATTTGGATGGTTTGGCATATAGTTGTTTCTCCTTTAGTAGTTGTATCACCTTTTCAACATGTCGAACATGATTCTCCCAAGACTTGCTATAGATTAGTATATCATTAAAAAATACTAACACAAATTTGCGAAGGAAGGGCTTGAAAATGGAATTCATCAAGCCTTGGAATGTGGAAGGTGCATTTGTAAGGCCAAAAGACATGAACAAAAATTCATAATGGCCTTCATGAGTTCAGAATGTTGTTTTTGGGATATATTCTTTCTTCATTCTAATCGGATGATACCCTGAACGTAGATCCAACTTTGTGAAATAGATTGCTCCATGTAGTTCAACTAATAATTCATCAATGACGGGAATCAGAAACTTATCTTTAATAGTAATCTTGTTGATCTCTCTATAATCTGGACACATACACCATGATCCATCTTTCTTGAATACCATTACCACCGGTGTAGAGGAATAACTTTGGCTAGGTCTAATAATGCCAGCCTCTAACATTTCTTCAACCATGCGCTCAATTTCACTCTTCTGGGCATAAGGGTATCTGTATGGCCTGATGTAAGGAGGAACAATCCCAAGAATTAGGTGAATATCATGATCATGATTTCGAGTGGGTGGAATACATTTGGGAATATCTTCAAATACTTTGGAATGCTTATCAATGATCCCTTGGAGATCTAGAGGAATAGATGTCTTAGATGTTTGAACATCTAGTGAGCATAGTTGTGCAATAACACCTTGATGCCCCTTTTTCAATAATTTTTTCATGCTATTAGAGATTATCACCTTACTGAGTTTCCCTATGATACCTCTTAACTCAATTTATTTTCCTTCCAATGAAAATTTCATGAAAAATTCTTGAAAATTAAAAGCCACTGTTCCTAATGATTGTAACCATTGGATTCCTAGTAGAACATCAACACCACCCATGGGTATAGAAATCATTGGACTATTCATTACATATTCCCCCATAGTAAGATTGATCTTATTGCATTTTCCTGAGAAATTGATAGCTCCTCCATTTGCAATCATTACTTGAAACTTTGGTGTTGGATATACAAAGAAATTGAGAGCTTTGGATAATTTATAGTGAATGAAATTATGAGTACTGCCACAATCAATTAGGACTATTACCTTTTTCTTTTTGATATATCCTTCGATCTTGGGGGTTTGAGGAGTCTTAATTCTAGCCAATGCATTGCATTACACGATATCGTGGAATTCAACTCTTTAGACGAAATTGCTTCTATGTTTTCATCTTGAGATGGTTCTTGTTCTTGTTCTTGTCTTATTCCTCTTCACAATCTATGTAGAATAATTTCTTCTCACCACACTTATGTCCCTCACTGTACTTGTTGTCACAATTAAAGAATAAACCTTTTGCTTTTCTTTCCTCTAATTATTGAGGTGTCAACTTTGTAGCTTGAGGTGTTTTAGAAGAAGGAACAATATTCTCTCTATATATGTTAGGATTGGTCCTTCTAGTAGCCATAGCCATATTTTTACTTTCAACATTATTTGCCACCCTAAATGCATTCTCCAATTATTTGGGTTCCCAAATATGAACCTCATGTTGAATGTTATCCTTTAAAGTTCATATGAATACATCAATCAAGTGCTCATCTGGAATATCTATTACCTTTATATTCAATCTTTGGAAGTTCTCAATCTTCTCTGTAACTAAACCATTTTTATTGAGATTTATCAATTGGCTAAAGAAGGCATTGCTCCTTGTATCCTCATAGTGTGCTATCATTTCTTCCATGAAAATTTTCCAAGTGACAAGTGATTTGCGAGAACAAAGCCATCGATACCATACAAATTGATTGGCTTCTAAATATAAAGAAGCAATTCGTACCTTTTGCATATGTGGCACATTATGTAGATCAAATAATTTCTCCATCTGAAGTATCCATGTCATAGGGTCCTTGCCATCAAACTTCCTCATATCGATCTTAGGAACGTGGTTGGTCTTCAACCCAAAGTTGGAGTTTCTCCATTCTTGATTCACCTTCCTTGTGTCCTCATCATGAATTTCATGGGATACATTTTCACTTTTAGGTGTCCTCTCTATTAGGAAAGTTTTCAATCCTTTCATGATCTCCCCTTTTAAACCATCCATCTTAGTATTTATTGCATCCAACTTAGCTTCCATCTCTTGTAGTTCATCTTTTGTTACTGTCTTATTTTTTAAATCATTTATGTCCCTAGGCATTTCTTCACCTTCATAAAGAGTCCAAGTAGGATTGTATGGAGGTTTATTTGGTGTAGAATTTTATTATAGACTGTGTTTAAGAGCAATATTAGTTCAATTTTCTGTTAAAATTGCCTTGAAAATTTAGGTGTGAATGTGAGAATTTTACAGCTAATTTTATGTTGGTGAACAACTTCACGTTGCCAAATTCTAGGTGTAATTGTTAAGGCTGATCTACATTTAGAACTCATCTTTTGTTTCTAATGAGAGTAGACAAAACAACTAGAACCTCTACATAAACTTAAAAAGAAAGAGAAACTCTCTGCCTAAGATTAATTATGATGTAGAGGTGCTCTGGAGTTCTGTATTAGAATACTTAGTAAATAAGAGACTTGAGGATTGTATTTGGGCTATAAGGAAATAGTCCAAATGTTATTAAACATTAAAATTCATTAAAAATAAGGAATTTCCTAAATTTGTTAAAAAACAAAAGCTCCAAAAACTTTATTTGGAATTTAATAGGCTTTTATGCTAATTATAGACATTAGTAAATACTTATGCTAATTATGGGTTAAAATCCCTAAAAACTTGGAAGGATTCCCCTTAAATTGGGGAGTTATAACTTCTGGTGGAAAACCAAAATTTACTATAGGGGAAATCCTTGTTTTAAGACCAACTCCTTAAGTTTAGGTAGAAAAAGTAAAGCTTGTAAGAAGGAGAAAGTTTACTCATTTACCTATGAGGAAGGGAAACCATAAACCATATTTTAAATAGAGAAATTTTCCTGCTTAATATGATTTTATTTTATTATTTTAAAATTTCTGGAATAAGGAAACTAATTTCCATTTTTTCCTTTATCTCATGTTTAATTAAATGAAATTTATTTTAACCTTA
>JASDQU011246243.1:29117-43792 GCA_032191745.1 Picea mariana | reverse complement strand
AAGCATTTATATCAACAATACTCACATGCTACCAAGTATTCATTGTATCTAGCAGCAATAGAACCTTTCAAGGGTTGTTGTCACAACTATAGTGTTTACTTGTAATGTAGCAATTATCAAACTTGATATGTGCAAATTGGAAACTTCTCAATTTAAACAATCAAACCTGGTACTTAGAGTCTTATCTGCAAGAATGAGTGTTGTTGTTTTTCTTCTGAGTCTCCTTCACTCAAGATGACAAGTATTCTCTCCAACCTGTCCACTGTACTAAGACAATATGATTTCTTGACAGAAATATGAGTTAGGGAATAAAATGCAAGTAAACTTGAAAATCTCAACCTTAATCAACCTAATACTTTAACTAGAGTCAGCTTATAACTTTAACTTTGACCAAAGGTTAGTATGGTACTCTGTAAGGTACCAGGTCTATTATATTAGCAGAAAAGAGAAATAATGCAGAGAATAACACCGAGATAGCAACAAAATACTAAAATATTGCAAAGATAACAACAAAACAACAAATTATATGGAACCACAACACCAGAATTATACCTTTATTGATAGGAAACAATGTTCACTTGCCTCTTCGAGGGGGCAACCTCTAGCAGAGCAGAGCTCTATTACAATAATTTTCCAAGACAAAACTTCTCATACCCTCTACCCTTATTTATACGAAATCTATCTATCCAAAAGAACCATCTAGAGGAAGATCCTTCTAAAAGCGGAAGCTTCTATTAGGTCTTCTTACAATTGACTTATTCCTCCTTATTGCTACTCCTTATTAATATTGACCTTTATTACATGGAAATATATTATTCTACCCACTTGAGGGGTTAGGTAGGTTAGGTCCCTAACATGCCATCCCCCTCAAAATCAGCATTGTCCTCAAGGCTTGAGATGAGGAAATTGCTGCAGAATGTTAGTTGGCTCCTAGGTGGCATCTGTGGCAGTTGTATCTTTCCACTAGACTAACACTTCCTTGATGGTGCGCTGACAAAGACAACGCTCACACTGGTCCAAAACTGCTTGTGGTTGCAACCAGATGGATCCTTCTTCAGCCAACTCGGGAAGGTTGGTTTGAGTTTGGCACTTAGTTCTAATCACATTATTTAAGCATGATACATGAAAAACATGATGGAGCTTATAAGAACTAGGCAAAGCTAATTGATAGGCCACCTGTCGCTTAAGAACTGTATAAGGACCGTAAAATTTGGGCGCCGGTTTCTGACAATGTTCGACCTTTAGTGAAGTTTGTTTATAAGGTTGTAGTCGAAGAAATACTTGGTCTCCTTCAACAAATTGACGTTCTGAGTGACCTTGCTTGACTTGTTGCTTCATGTGATTTTGAGCCATGACCAAATTCTCTTTGAGGGTACGAAGAATAGCTTCTCAAAATGTAAGTGTTTGGTCAACTGCCTGAACCTTCGAGACACTTGGCATGTAGGAGAGAACAGAAGGTGGCTTTTGTCAATATAATGCTTCAAAAGGAGTCATGAGAGTAGTTGTATGGTAAGAAGTTTTGTACCACCATTCAACTAATGGTAACCATTGAGCCCATTGATTTTGCCTTTCAGAGGAAAAACACCACAAATAAGTCTCCAAACACTTGTTGACAACTTCGATTTGATCATCAGTCTGGGGATGATACGCGGTGTTGATATGCAATTGAGTGCCCTGTATCCTAAACAGTTCTTGCCAAATATTGTTGGTGAAGGTGGGGTCTCAATCAAAAACAATAGAATGAGGCATGCCATGAAGCTTGAAAATATGATCCATGAAAAATTGAGCCACAGTGGATGCAATAAATGGATGTTGAAGAGCACAGAAATGTGCATACTTGGAAAGATGATCAACTACCACCATGATGATTAACTTATTGCCTGATTTAGGTAATCCCACAATGAAATCCATAGAGATGTCCCTCTAAATAGAAGGTGGAATCGGAAGCGGTTGGAGTGTGCCAAGGGCTTTGATTGTTTCTCCCTTGTTACGTTGAAAAACATCACATTCTGCCACAAAAGTGCGAACGTCCTTTTTCATACCATCCTAGAAAAAAGAACGTTGACCCTATCATAGGTTTTGGTAAACCCCAAGTGCCTAGTTGTGGGAGTAGCACGAAGCTCAGAAACCTCAATGGATTTAAGTTGTGATTGTTTGCTTAAATAAAAATGACCTTTGTATCGAAGTTCATCATTGTGCCAAGAGTACCTTGGGGAAACTAGGGAATTGTCTTACAATTGTTGGATTAGATGCGAAATTTTAGGATCTTGTAGCCATTCCTGGCGAATAGGTTGGAGCCAATCTGGTACAATGAAGGATAGGGAGAACATGGGCCCTTCATCTTCATATTTTCGAGAAAGTGCGTCAACAACCACATTTTCTTTACCTTTCTTGTAAATGATCTCATAATCACATCCAAAGAGCTTAGTTACCCATTTTTATTGCTCTGGAGATGAAGGTCGTTGCTCCAGAAACTACTTGAGGCTTTGATGATCTGTCTTAATTTGGAAACTTTTCCCCAAGAGATAAGGGCACCAGAGATCCACTACATGTAGAATATCCAACATTTCCTTTTCATAGATTGATTGGCCCAAATGGAATTCTGACAATTGTTTGCTAGTAAAGGCCAAAGGTCTACCCTCTTGCATAAGGATTGCTCCAATTCCTCTCCCGGAGGCATCACATTCCAGGACAAAGGTCTTTGTGAAATCGGGAAGGGCCAAGACCAGAGTAGTACACATAGCCGCCTTCAATGCTTGAAAGGCCAGATCAGTTGCGGGAGTCCAAGTGAAAGAATTATTTTTAAGTAGAGCAGTGAGAGGTGCCACAATCTTTCCATAATTTTGAACAAACTTGCGATAATAGCCTGTTAAACCCAGAAAACCATGCAAGATTTTGATAGTCTTGGGGCGAGGCCAATCCTACATTGCTTCAATCCTTTTAGGATCCACCTAGACACCAGCCTTACCAACAATATGACCCAAGTACTCGAATTCTGAGGCGCCAAAGGCACATTTAGAGTGTTTGAGGAAAAGTTGATGCTAAGAGAGTAGATGAAGAACTTGATCCACGTGGGAAAGATGGGATTTCCAAGTTTTACTATAGATGAGAATATCATCAAAGAAAACTAAGACAAAATGACGGAGAAAAAGATGAAAGACATGATTCATGAGGCTTTGGAAGGTGGAGGGGGCATTGCATAGGTCAAAGGGCATGACCAAGAGCTCATAGTAACCCTCATGAGTTCAAAAGGCAGTCTTGGGGATGTCAGCATCTTGCATACATATTTGGTGGTAGCCAAAACACATATCAAGTTTAGTGAAATACTGAGCACCACTCAACTCATCCAAGAGATCATCAATGCCATGAATGGGAAACTTATCCTTGATGGTGAGTTTATTGAGGGCACGAAAGTCAAGACACATGCGCCAAGTACCTTATTTTTTAAGTACCATGACCACAGGAGAAGAATAAGGGCTGGTACTAGGGTGGATAACACCCGCTTGTAGCAATTCTTACACTATTTTCTCAATTTCACTCTTTTGGGCAAAGGGATAGCGATAAGGGCGAACATTGGGAGGAAGACTGCTAGGAACAAGGGGCGTGGAATGATCATGAACACCGCGAGAAGGTGGAAGTCCCTGAGGAGTGGAAAAAATAACTTTGTGTTTGGAGAGAATAGATTGGAGGTCAGGATGCACAGAGGGTGTCTCAACTGCGTGAATAGAATGGAGTTGAGAAATAATACCGGAGTGGCCTTTCTTGAGGATATTTTCCATTCGATGGGAACTGATGATCTCGGGAGAACCAGTTGCGGGACCTTGGAAGTGATACATTTTCCCTCTTGTTGGAATTGCATGGTTAATTCCTTAAAATCCATAAGAATGGGACCCAAAGTGTGTAACCATTCAACACCTAACACAATGTCACAACCACCCATTTCAATGGCAAACATATGAGATTTCAGGTGATAATGTCCAATTTGAAGACATACATTTTCACAACGCCCACCACATTTCATGGACCCACCATTGGTTATCATGATTTGAAAATTATTGACAACACGAATATAGAAATTGGTTTCTTGGGCAATGCGACGATGAATAAAATTGTGGGTCCTACCACTGTCAACAAGGATGATGACATTCCTATTCTTAATATAGCCAATGAGCTTGAGGGTTTGTGGAGCAGAGAAGCCAGTGAGGACATGCAAGGAAATGAGTGGTTCAATTCCAGGTGGTTCAGTGGGCTCCGAGGTAGCATCAGGAAGGGAGGGCTCTTCAACAAGTGGAATTGTCACATATTCGTTGGGAAGATCTTCGGAAATGGCCATAAAAAGTTTTTGTTCCTTACACTTGTGCCCCCAAAAATATTTTTCATCATAGTTATAGCAAAGGCCCTTCAGTTGTCATTCAACCATTTCATCCCTAGTCAATTTATGGACCTTGAGGGGAGTGACAGGGGTGTTAGGATTAGTGGGTCGAGGGCGAGGAACAAAATAATGTTTTTTGTTCTGGGAGAAAACAACTTATTGGCCCTCTTTAGCACATTTAGTAGCTTCCAACCAAGTTTGAGGGTGGGCCATCAGAACCTGGGATCGGATTTCATCCTTTAGGCCACTGATAAAGCATTCATGGAAGAAAGCATCTGACATACCCTCGGTTCGAAAGGCCAAATGCTCAAAAGCGGTTATAAAGTCTTCCAATATGCCTGATTATTTCAACTTGGTCAAACGATCGAGATAGTGGGTATCAGTGTCAAAGCGGTCATAGAGATCTGCAACAAACTGGGTCCAAGCAATATACCCCTGACGTGAATTTTTTCGCCATTGCCACCATTTCCATCATTCAGGATCTATATAGAGTACAACATAGCGAAGTTTGGCCAAATCATCACTAATACCATGCAGAGAAAAATAATGCTCCATTTGAGTGACCCAACCCATAGGATCGAAGCCATCAAATTTATTGACCTCGATGCAAGGAAGATGGGGGTCATGTTGAAAGGATTTGGATTGAAAATGCAGAGAATGAGAGGAATCAACAACATCGGGTTGGTTCGAGGAGGAAGGACCCGAAGGGCGGTTCAACAACTGGTTGACAACAGACTGGAGGGTGTTAAATTGGTTCATGAAGTTGGTTTCCATGGTGTCAGATTTGTGCTCGAATTGGGACTCGATTTGTGCAAGGAGGGAATTGGTAGAGCCAATTTCAGATGTCACGTGATTGATGGAATCTTGCATGTATAGGTTTTGATTGGTGGCCATTTGGAGAGGGGAAGTGCAGGTAAGGAAAAATGGGTGGGTGGGACCACAAAAAGGACTTATAAGTGATAGGTACCATGATGATTAAGGAGAGAAGGGAAATATAATCGAATAGGTGGAAAAATAGGGAAGCTGAGAAGGGTTTGGTTCCACTAAAAAAAAAGGATTAAAAATGAAAGGTATGACTGCGATTAGGGATAAAAGGGGAATCCAATGGGATAGGTCCCAAATAAGTGTGTCGGAATAATAATGCAGTGACGAAATGCCCAAATGCTTAATAGGAATAAATGTGTAGTAATTTCGCAACCAGAATGCAGAAGGCACGGTTGCGCAACAATAGATCTTGTCTGTTTTGTTTTTGTTTTCGTCCCAAGGGTTAGGGTATTCAGGGTTTCTACAAACAAGGGTTCTCCCTGTACTATAGCTCTTTGATATACGTGCGGGGTCCAATAGTAGTACTCGACCCAATATCTCAGGGCACCAACTAAGGAGGCTAGACCATTCCCTTAGTTGTACTACATGACTACCCAGGTACTAGAGAGTATCTTCCTGAGTGTTGTTCTTGATGTCACTATATCAGTTAGGCGGTCGATCAATTTATCTACGAAGGGCTTCAGGAGATCTGGGTCGATCCATATACAGGTGTTGTCTGATGCGCTACCACTCGAAGGGGTGCCAACAAGGGTTACAAGGGTGGGCAACAGATGTGCGCTTGAGTACCTCTTGTATTTTCTGCATGTATGACTCCCCAACCGCGGGTTTATATGCGTAACGACAGATCTTTGTAGCTTTAAGATGCCAAAATACGTCTCTACCCTGGAAAAAAATTAACCCACAATTTTCTGTCGAGGAAAGTGCTTTGATACCACTTATAAGGTACCAGGTCTATTATATTAGCACAAAAGAGAAATAATGCAGAGAATAACACCAAGATAGCAAGAAAATACAGAAATATTGCAGAGATAACAACATAATAACAAATTATATGGAACTACAACACCAAAATTATACCTTTATTGATAGGAAACAATGTTCACTTGCCTTTTCGAGGGGGCAACCTCCAACAAAGTAGATCTCTATTACAATAATTTTCCAAGACAAAACTTCTCATACCCTCTACTCTTATTTATACTAAATCTATAGATCCAAAAGAACCATCTAGAGGAAGATCCTTCTAGAAGCAGAAGCTTCTATTTGGTCTTCTTACAATTGACTTATTCCTCCTCATTGCTAGGCCTTATTAATATTGACCTGTATTACATGGAAATATATTATTCTACCCACTTGAGTGGTTAGGTAGGTTAGGTCCCTAACATAATAATAACTTCAATAGATCAAAATACAACTAGATGTTCATAAGATCACAATAATACCATAACAGCAAGAGGCATATCAAAACAATCAAACCTGGAGTGTGTTTGTTACTTTGAATGTGTTGGATCTACAATTGTTGCTTGGACACAAGATCCCTTCTCATGAAAATACCCTTAAGATAATGATACATTTTAAAAACATACAAGTACATACCTCCAACAGGAGCGACAAACAACGACAAGCAACGAAAAATCCTAAAACTTCAAGTTTCTCCAACTGGCATTGCAACTGGTGCTACAACTGGCACTGCAACTAGTGCTGCAACTGACACTGCAACTAGTACGAAGGAACTGGAATGAAGCAACTAGCACGAAGAAACTGACACAAAGCAACTAGTACTACAAACCTAAGGTTTTATGAGGAAACCCTAATTTTTCAATTTCAGAATTTTGGAGATCTGATCCGAGGGAAAGATGTGCCCCACTTAAGCAGCCTTCTTGATGGGTTCAATAAGTTCTCAACGAGATTGACAATGGGGGAAATTGAGGATATTCCTTCAAGCGATTAGATTGTTATGAAGGAAACTAACTCTGATTCCATGTTAAAATTTTGGTATGCTCGATTAACCATAGACAATGTCACATCATTGTCACCCAACCATAGGCATTCACTATGCCACCCCGAGCACACTAACCTTTTCTTAGACAGAATGATCCCGAAAAGTCCACACTAGAACCAACAGATAAACCCCAACCAGAAACACCACTGCTGCAACAACAACACAATACCAAGAGAACGTACCTCTACTCGTAGAAGTGTACCTTTACCAAGAGAAGCACACAAAAGACTTGTGCTTCCTTCTATTGCAACTGCAACTACAACTCCTCAAAATTGCACCCTCCTTCTGCTGAGTGAGTGAGTGTAAGTGTACAAATGAGCTAAGGCGTCACCTTATTTATACTTATTTTGCCAGTGAACTTTTCCCACATGGTCGACTTGTCTTTTCTGGCAAATATAATTTACTTTGACTTTTTCTGGCAAGGCCAACTTCTCTTTTTGGGGTTTTATATTTCTTTATTACTATTCTCCTTGGGCCAACTTCTCTTCTAAGGTTTCCACACATCTGTTTAATGGTTCTCTTACTTCTAGAATATTCTATTCTAAGTACAAAGGTTACACTTGGAGGTTAATACCCCTTGCAGCTACCAAAACATCAAAACTCCCTCTTAGTTAGGGAGGTATTAACTAAGATGTTCTTCATGTAATGATCTCAAACACATCCATCCATATCACATGGCATGGAAAAGACTCACATGCTCTTGCAGACCAATCTATAGGTAGCATCACCATAGCCAGATAGGCTATATCATGATCAAATAGATCATGTCACAAGTAGCATGGCCAAACATGCCATCTCATGATCAAACAGATCATGTAACAAGTAACACCATCATATCTACACAGGCTCTGGAATATGCAGTTGAGTCAGTTCACACAGAACTGCGCTACTACCCAATCCAAATGGAGTCTGGGAAACTGCAACCAACTCACATGGAATCTGACATCTAGTTCATAAAGATCTAGTAACTTGCCAACTCACACAAAATCTGACATCTAGTTCATAAAGAACTAGTAACTTGTCAGCACACACAAAATATGACATCTAGTTCATAAAGAACTAGTAACTCGTCAGCTCACACAGAATCTAACATCTAGTTCATAAAGAACTAGTAACTCGCCAACTCACATAGAATATGGCATCTAGTTCATAAAGAACTAGTAACTCATCAGTTCACACAGAATCTTACATATAGTTCATAAAGAGCTAGTAACATGCGTACCAGACTATTTCATTGGAGTAACAATATTTCAACATACTAGAGTATTTAACTAGAGTAGTTATGCGTACCAGATTATTTCACTGGAGTAGCAATATTTCAGCATACCAGACTATTTCACTGGAGTAGTTATGCGTACCAAACTATTTCACTAGAGTATCTATGCATACAAGACTATTTCACTAGAGTAGCAATATCTCAGCATACCAAACTATTTCATTGGAGTAGCTATGCGTACCAGACTATTTCACTGGAGTAGCAATATCTTAGTGTACCAGATTATTTCACTGGAGTAGTTATGTGAACCAGAATATTTCATTGGAGTAGCAAAGTTACGAGCGAGCCATATTCCCCAAGACAACATCGGTGGGAAAGATCTAGAAGATTTTATATCTTTATTCCTTGGCCGTGACTTGAGACAAACATTGATTGATAGACCTTGGTAGGCACCTCTACAACCTGTTAAGACCTCCATTTCCTACCAAACTTTGATAAGATACAAACAACCTATCAACATGCAGTTAATCATTTCATTTTCTTGTTTGCATAAGGGACAATGCATAGGTCATGATATAAATCTCTTTTTGAGCACCTTCGAGGTTAGTGCTTTGTTCCTGAGCACCAACCATATAAGAATTTAGAGTTGAGAGGTGTAGATAATTGACATAATGCCTTCCACCACATCTCTTTTTCTTCCCATATATTTTAATTAAAGGAAACCTCATATCCTGGTTTAGAGGTAAATTCCTCATATCCTGGTTTAGAGGTAAATTCCTCATATCCTTCAAATGAATATGTTTTTTTTTTAAGTTGCTCTACATATCCCTTCCATATTACATCCTCGTCATTGGATACACTGAAACTATCACGACTCTTTATTCTTGATGCCATGATATAGATAGGGCCATTTTATCAGTTGCTTGACTCAATAAAAAAAATACCTTAACCATGAAGAGCATATATCAACAACCTTGGGAGTCTAAAAGATTGTTCATTGCCAACCCATGGATTTGCTCATGTCCTAACTTTCACCTAATTACCATTCTTCCACACTGGCCAATCCATGACTAATGGGAAGGTCGTAACCAAAGCTATCCAAAATATTGACACTTTATGGATGAATTTATTCTCTTTCCTTGTCCATTCTTCAACCGAGAGGGGATTAATATATTTCTGAATTAACAATTGGCTTCACATACCTTTTTTATTAATATCCTCCAAATGCTTCTAGTTATTAATTCCTTCTCGAATCAGTGAATATTTGTTTAACCCTAAGCTCCATTTTCTTTTGGTCTTGCTAACGCCTGCCATTTAACTAGTGGATGTTAAATTTTAAGCTATTATTAGGTTTCTTTCAATTTACTAAATAACCATAGCATATATAGGATCACTGAGAGAAACACAATCATAAGAGTACACAATCATTTATCCTAGGAAACCCTCAAGGGGAAGAAAACCCAACAAAACTTCTTTAATATAGATTCAATAACCAAGTACAGTTCCAGAATAACTCTCTCTCTACGAGAGACAAACCACCATGATGCTAGACCAGAAAATCCAATGCTAAGACAATAAACCAAACACTAGAGAATGTCCTCTCCTAAGCAATGCGCCTCTCTCTCTTCCTTCTCCCGACAACTGGTAACTGCAGCTTCCTTCTATACTTGCACACTAGATGAGTGAGCTGAGTGTGTGTACAAATGAGTGGATGTCTTCCTTTATTTATACAAACTGGCAAGTGCTAAAAGGAGGTGTCTCTTCACTGGCAGGACCGACTTGTCTTTCTGGGTGGTTAAAACCACTTTAATTTTTCTGGGGGCCGACTTCTTAATTTGCATATTACAATTAGGGTTTGACCAATCCGCAAAAGGGGATTTGGTCAATTACAAATTCCGACATGATCAATCCACAAAAGCGGATTGATCTAATGAATAATAGATCAATAGTAAATAGAATATTCTTTGCAGTTACACAATATTTCAACACTCCCTCTTAACAAGAAGGATATTCTTTATCTTTTGACAGGTCAGTGGATGTCATCATCAACTGAACAATATCATCAACAGGGTAACATCATCAATTGGATAACACCATCAATTGGAAAACATCATCAACTAGGCAATATCATCAACTGGGTAACAAGTGGCATCAATATAGTCCACTTGGTCATCTGGCATCACGATCACTTACTGGTTCTCCATGAATCGATATTAAAGAAGTTTTGTTCTCTTTATCTTCGCGTAGAAGATACTCTTTCTTTCTTTCATCTTCACGCAAAATATATTATTTCTTATCTTCACACAAAATATATCTTATCTTCACACAGAAGATGTCTTATCTTCACATAAAAGATATTCTATGAGTTTTGGCATTCCTTTTATGTTCTCCCTTCTCTTGTAGTCATCTATCTCACCCATCCACTGGGGAGGACTACTACCATAGTTTCACTCCTAGTCATCCCACATGAACTAGAGAAGCTAAGATGCTAGCTTGAGAAAGACTAGACTCCCTTTCCATGATCCACGCACGATCACAACACAAACCTCAAGAGCCAACTAACCATTCCACATGGTCAAGGTTTGTGTTCCAGGCTACTCAATCCTTGGCCAGAGGAGAGTATCTGCCTACTGCCCCTTGGAGAAACATCCACACTCCTCTCTACGAGGGTGGTCAGACCCCTCTCTACGAGGGTATTCTAGCATGTCCCTAGAGTATCCATAACTCAACACTTGGACAGAGGCCAACCTTGGCAAATTTTTCATTCCCCTTCTCTACGAAGGTCTCTTATCTTTTCCTTCTCTATGAAGGTCTACCCGTGGGATTGCTCATTCCTTCTCTACGAAGCTATTATTAGGTTTCTTTCAATTTACTAGAAAACCATAACATATATAGGATTATAGAGAGAAACACAATCACAAGAGTACACAAGCATTTATCATGGGAAACCCTCAAGGGGAAGAAAACCCAACAAAACTTCTTTAATATATATTCAATAACCAAGTACAGTTCCAGAATAACTCTCTCTCTACGAGAGATAAACCACCATGATGCTAGACCAAAAAATCCAATGCCAAGACAATAAACTAAACACTAGAGAATGTCCTCTCCCAAGCAATGCGCCTCTCTCTCTTCCTTCTTTCGGCAATTGGTAATTGCAACTTCCTTCTATACTTGCGCACTAGATGAGTGAGTTGAGTGTGTGTACAAATGAGTAGCTGGCTTCCTTTCTTTATACAAATCGACAAACGCTAAAAGGAGGTGTCTCTTCACTAGCAGGGCCAACTTGTCTTTCTGGGTGGTTAGAACCACTTTAATTTTCTTGGGGGCCGAATTTTTAATTTGCATATTACAATTAGGGTTTGACAAATCCGCAAAAGGGAATTTGGTCAATTACAAAGCCCGACATGATCAATCCACAAAAGGGGATTGAACTAATGAATAATAGATCAATAATAAATAGAATATTCTTTGCAGTTACACAATATTTCAACAGTGGAATGCCAAAAAGTAGAGCCCTCGCTTTGGAGATGAGGGTCTTTAGACACTTAACCAAAGGGATAGGATATCATGTTTCTCACGTTGCCAATCAACATGAACTTAAGCATTTATTCATGATTATTTCCAATACCCATTTTGGGATAAAAGCCATTGAATGCTATTAAATGGAAGTCGCCTCCAAGACTAACTTCATCGATGTCAATATCCCCTCCAATGAAAGCCATCTATTGAATGAGATCTTAATCCTATTCTCAATCTTTTGTATCATCCCATTTCTAGTGTTGCTTCCTATAATAATTTGGCTTTAAAAAAATCCCAAATATTTAAAACCTCCTTGAAAGTCCACCCCTTGAAATGGAAATACTACATTATATCTCTAAAGTGTTCCTCCCCCATTATATTGAAAGCAATGGAGAATTGTCAACGTGTTAATCTCCATTCTAGAAGTTGTACTATACAAGTCCAATATTTCTTTTAGTTTTGAGACATCTTTTTCGGAACCATCACAAGAAAGAATCACATCATTAACAAACAAAAGGTGAGTAAAATAAAAGGAATTTTCTATTTTTTACTCCACTCTATAATCATGTTCCTTTCGCCTCTAAGATTGATCTACTTAAACTTTCTACTATGATTAAAAAGAGTAAAGAGTATAGTAAGCATCCTAGCTTACCTTAGTCCTCTCAAAGACTTAAAGAACCCCAAATAAGAGCCATTTATTAAGACTACAAAAGAAACATATGTAAGCATCCCGTTATTCAATTAACCATTTGCACTTAGAATCCATTATGAATCAAACTTAGCCTTGTATATTAACTAGTATTCCAACTTCATCGCCATTGCATTGGAATTGTAAGTTTTAATGGAATGAAGACCCTCTTGAGCCACTATGATTGCATCCATAAATCCAAATTGTTCTTTAGATATGGATTTTGATAATATCTTTTTCATTGTTATTGCTATGATGTTAGAGATAATCTTATAGATACAATTACAAATAGTCATCGATCATAAATCTTCAATTGAAGTAGTGTTATATTTTTGGGGGATCAAGGATACGAAGAAAGCGTTAAAATATCCTCAAATCTTTCTTGTTTCCTTGGAATCCTCCACCACTCTCAATAGATCTTCTCCCAGCAATCATAAAATCCCATGAAAAACTCCATAGTCCAACCGTTAGGTACTTGTCCCTTATCCCTTTAGATTGAGGCCAAAACCATTTTTAGTTTCTCTTTTGACACTTATTCATTGAGAGATTTGTTTTTTTCACCTCCAACAAAACTAGTGAAATATGATGTAATATTTACTAAATCAGTTTTTTTTTAATAAGAACATATATGATTTTATTAAAAATGTGGTTGTGCCGAAGCAAAAATAGACCAGAAGCACATAGTGTCAAAATGGCATGTGTCCCAAAGAAAATTTACAATGTTACATATGGCCCAGTCCAGTTGCGCTTAAAGCTACGATAAAATACCTTAAGTATACTGCAGAAATGCCATGTATAAATTTGGACAAAGGAAAATAACAAACATGAAGTTTTGTTCAGCATAAACTATACTTAATTGAGTTTAAGGCATGTGTCCACCTCCCCTGGAGCCGCTTCATAATCTTCACGCATGAGTTGGGCCTGATGATGTTGAATCACTTCAGAAGACGTTGCTGACCCCTGTGAAGGAAAAGGATGATTTTGTGCAGGTGCCGAAGTAGGATAATTCTGAGCTTGTCAACGAAGTGACCGAATTTGGGCGGTGTGTCAATTGATGGCACGCATAACTACTACCAACTCTTCATTTTTCTTGGCTTCCTGATCTTGCATTTGATGTGTTAATTGAGCGTTTGAGTGCCTCATACTCTCAATTTATGAATGCTATGAATGTATTTGTCCCAGCATCTCCTCAATTTTGCATTTTGTGCAGCTCCAAGGCAAGTGTCTCCTCCTCCACATTATGACAACAATTTTCCTGTAGAGTCCAGAATATGTCAGAGGGATCGATGCCTTGGATATACAACAAATGCACCCCTGAAGCTAAGAGATTTTCGTCCCTTCCTAGATTTAATGCTTGCGATCTCAATGCCATTTCTGCACTAGGCAAGGACAACTTGAAATGATGAGTTGATAAGGTCTTATTCCTCTTCGCGGACAGGTTTAGCAGATGGGATGTAATGTCCTCATGTGCAACAGATTTTGCAGGGCCAAGGGGGATGAATAACTCCGAAGAGACCATGGCAGAAAGATGCTTCCCACATGTACACAACAACTCGCATGGATCACATTTAATAGATAGTGGCTTGAGGAGGAGAGTTGTTTGTGGAATGAGAAAGATGCCTCATGTCTTATGTATTGGGCAGAGGCTAGGTGTGATATGATTCAGCGTGGCATGAGCTATGGGCGATCTGCATGATGGTGAGGTCTTGTCGACGCCTTTTCCTTTTCTGCCTTCAACAATTCTCCTATCCATAATGTGTGCCTTTTTCCTTTCCTTTTCTGCCTTCAACAATTCTCCTATCCATAATGTGTGCCTTGGTGTAATAGAGGTTTCCTCTAGGAGGCATAATTTTCAAGGTAGATAAAAATGGGTGTGCCTCCCATTTATCTTGAGATCACCTTGCTCAATATTCTTAGCTTCCTTGACTAAAGAGTCTACCTTTCTATTCTGAGTTTTGTACACATGGTGATAACTATTGGAATGAAAGTTTTGATCTAGTGCTTTGATTTTTTGAAATATTCTCGTGGAATTAGAATGAGGTTTTTTTATGGA